>CAUYSK010026073.1:0-10886 GCA_963575035.1 Avahi laniger
GAGGTGGGCGGATCGTTCTGAGCTCAGGAGTTCAAGACCAGCCTGAGCAAGAGCGAGACCCCATCTCTACCAAAAATAGAAAGAAATTAATTGGACAGCTAAAAATATATATAGAAAAAATTAGCCAGGCATGGTGGCACATGCCTGTAGTCCCAGCTACTTGGGGGGCTGAGACAGTAGGATTGCTTGAGCCCAGGAGTTTGAGGTTGCTGTGAGCTAGGCTGACGCCACAGCACTCACCCCAGGCAAGAGAGTGAGACTCTGTCTCAAAAAATAAATAAATAAATAAAATAAAAAATAATTATCCTTGAAAGCAGGGTAACAAGCCCTCACCTGAAACAAACTAGTCAGTGGTAGCTGGAAAGAGAACCGTTCTTCACAATAACTTACAAGACCCAGACAAATCTTTATGCTACTAATAAAAGATCTTGCTCTGACCATAGCAGTCTGTGGAAGTGATTTCTCAGGAGAAGGTAATGGTTTTTCAAATTTAGTTTTATTTGTTTGCAACTTCAACTACCTGTGAAATTAAAAGTATTCTTTTTTTTTTTTGAGACAGAGTCTCACTCTGCTGCCTGGGCTAGAGTGCCGTGGCATCAGCCTAGCTCACAGCAACCTCAAACTCCTGGGCTCAAGTGATTCTCCTGCCTCAGTCTCCCGAGTAACTGGGACTACAGGCATGCGCCACCATGCCCGGCTAATTTTTTATATATATATTTTTAGTTGTCCAGCTAATTTCTTTCTATTTTGTTAGTAGAGATAGGGTCTCACTCTTGCTCAGGCTGGTCTCAAACTCCTGAGTTCAAACGATCTGCCCGCCTCGGCCTCCCAGAGTACTAGGATTACAGGTGTGAGCGACCACGTCTGGCTGAAATTAAAAGTATTCTTGAAGTTACAATTATGATTGTCATGTTCTCTACACTGATAAACCAACACAGTGAAGACAGGAACAATAAAGGCAAAGAATGACTGCTTTAGTCCCCTGTCTCCCACCCAATTTAACAATGGGTGATAGTGAGTACATAAAGATAAAAAATAGTTACCATTTCACAATAGTAGAACCAAAGTTCAACTGCTATCCAAGTTTCCAGGAATATAACTGAATTTTAAGAATTTTAAATAATTAGTCACAGTCAAAAACAGTTTACTATTAACAGTCAAGAAGTCAGGCACAGTGGTAGTGCACACTTGTAGTCCCAGCTAGAGGCCAAAGAGGAAGGATTGCTTGACCCCAGGAGTTCAAGTACAGCCTGGGCAACATAGCAAGATCCTGTCTTTAAAAAAAAAAAAAAAGCTGAAAAAATTAAAAAACGGAAAATGCACTAGATTTAGAATCCAAAGACCTGAGTTTACTCTGATTGCCACTCGCTAGTGCAACACTCAGTTTCCTCTCTTATAAAATAGGGATAATAATACTTAGATTCATTCAGCATTTATTAATGTGCAACCAGACACTGGACTAGGGATACAACAAATACTTAGTATTTGATGTAGTCCCTTACCTCAAGGAGCTTATAATTTCCCTACCTCACAGGGCTGCTGTGAAGATCAAATATAAAAACACTGCAAACTGTATCATGCTATACACATTGCAAAGCGGTATAATTATTACTATTAACTTGTTCTACCTCTTAACCATCTACCTTTATTGCAAGAGCTTAGCAAAATCCAATAAATAAAGTATAGATGATCAGATAGAATAGTTACTATTTAACTGATTTTCCACTTAGGCTAGAATTCAGGAGCCTAAAAAAATATCTTATTTGTTAGTATAGTCTTAAGTTATGGCTCTCAATATAACCATGAAGATAAAATAAACTGAGAATCCAAGGTTTATAACCTATAGTGTCGCTCTGGACATGTGACTGAGTATGTGGGTTGCATTACCCACACCTAGCAAAGGAGAAAAAAATAAAGATTTCTAGGCTCCATGAAAGATTTACTGAATCATAACCCTTAAAAGGTGAGCCTGAAAATCTATACTTTTGACAAGCACACCCAAGTGATTCTTACACACACTAAAGCTTGAGAACCACTGCCATAAAATTTCCTTTGATCAATAACCATGATTTCATACATTATTACCAAAATCTACCTGGAAAATCTGAGCCAAACAGAACTCAGTTACAATTGAGAAAGCAGCTCTTGAGAAGGTAGTTAGTCAATATTACATGACTCACACTTAACTTGTAAAAATACTTCTCATAGCACCGACCTCTTTTTATTCAATGATTTTCAAGCTTTCACACAAAATGAAGTAAAAAACCTAACTCTCAATAAACAAATTGATATATATAGTTTTAATTTATCTTATGGCTTAACTTTAATAAGGAAAAGTTGATGGATCTATTAGCTGGTAGCTACCAAGGAAGAAAACACATACTCTTTGACTAACAAATATATCATGATTTTGAATGCTTGCCAGCCAACTTTAGTAGTCCATGCTTAAAGACCACACTGCCCAAATATCAAAGAGACAAAACAAAAACCTAACAGGCAAACCTAATCCCTCAAAAATATAAACAGTCCCATATCCTTACCTACTGTACAACAAAATCCCCCTAAAGGTACTCTCAAGAAATCAATCAAGCACCCTTGGAACTACTGTAACCTTAAGAAAATTAACCTGAAATCAAATGTTACTTCACATACTATATAATTAGTGCAAAGACATATTTATTTTGGTTCCATCTGTTGAAAGCATTCTTCATTCATTAGCCTCCAGGTACATACACATCAAAGAGAAGGCACTCAGTATATGTTACTCCGGGAAAAATTACAAGGTGGAAACTAACATTGCTAGTCAGGAAAACTTTCCATCTGCAGTAAAATTTATAGCCCAGAGGGCTTGTTCGTACTGCGGTACCAAGCCCTGTAACATGACTCTTTCCCAAATCAGTTAGAGTCTAGTCAGTTTTGAAAGGAGAAAGGACAAACTGAACTATACTGGCTCCAATTTAGTTTAACCATTGTTCCAACATTCGAGGAGGACAGAGCCTTGGTAAGCAGACTTTAAAAGAAACACAAAGAAGTTTAGGCTCTTACTTGTGTGCTAGCTTATATCCCCCTTAAATCTCAAAGTTACTCTGTTCTTTCATACCTATGTCAGTTGTCGAAACAACTGCAATATATGAAAAATGAAATAAAAACAATTTGTATATAGGAGAAAAGAGTCTAAAACAGGGAAAAGCGTTAATTAAACAGCAATTATCAAGGTCCAGACGTCCACTTATGACTTGATGCAAACTATATCTACACAATGGTACTCCATCTGTCCCTAATTGTGATCCTACCTGGCTCTTGATCAACATGGAAAGCTGTCCTGGGACAATAGAGGTTAACTCAAAGAACCTGGATAAGAGACAAAAAAAGGCTCTAAGGAATGTTGCCCCAAAAATGCTTTAGGAAAATGAGCATCAACCTCACCAAGATGAAAACAAGTAGCAGGCACAGATATCCCTCAAGAATCACATCCATTTGGATGCTGATTTCCTCCTCTTACTTGAAAGCCTAAAGAGAAGATGCAGACTTTGGAAGAAAGGAAGGAAACAAAAAAAAAACTGTACAGTTGAGGTCTCAGAGGATTTGCCAACTCGGCTCGGCTTTGTGTTGCAACTATCAGTACTTCCACTATAGTACCAGAGAAGTTTCAAAGAATTTGGAAATCAAAATACATACAGTTGGAAGGGTGAGAAACCAATGCCAGGAAGATTTCTGATCATCACAACCTTCTAGAGAGAGGTCTTCTAGGCAGAGAGTGTTCTTTTCCCCTGCCCACTATTATAAAAGAGACAAAGTTTTCTGCTCACCACCAAGGATGTGCCAAAAAGTAATGTCTCTGCTCTAGAAGGCAAAGACTTCCTAGGTTCCTAGTCTAGAACCTAAGCCTGAGGCAAGTCCTTCTACCTGTCCTAAGGGATTATCTGATGTCTCCTTTAAAGTGTATGTCTGGGCTCTGCTGCAGAAGCCAGAGGAAAGGCAAGAGACCACCTACTATGAATGACTGCTGGTGTGTATATGTGTCCGTGTGTGTATATTTGCAGAGGAAGATCACGTTAGCTGTAGTCTCCCACAGAATTATTAGTTTTAGTTTAGTTCTTTAGATCCTATAGAGAGTAAATAATTTAGAACTTTATGATAGATTTATAATTTAATACATTAGTTTTAAATTTAAAAATAAACATCTGGGTCCAAAGTTAACTTCCAAAAGGAAAGGAAAATGACAATTCCAGGAGTTTCTATCAGAAGGAAACATCAGCTACAGATTTTGAGTTATCTAGAGAGAAAATAATTGGGTGCCCAGGTACAAGAAATCTAAGGGTCATTACTGCATTCTATATCTGAATGCCCTGGCCCGCAAAAGATTAAGAATGTATTACCAAAGAATACTAGAAAATAGTATGCAGGACACTAAAGAAAAAAGAAAGGACAGAGGAAAGATATTTCCAAAGACTTCCTTAGCTAAGCAACTATTTCTCGAGGTGGAAGGGATGAGGAAACAGAATGAGTGGATCTCACAGAGTAACAATGTCAAGGAGAAGGGCAGGGGGCACAAGATGAAGAAGAAGGAATGGACTCCCCTATGAAGCCAGACCTTCAAGATACTACCCGCTTTGTAAACCTCGCGTATACCTGCTATTCCACAAGAAGAAACTGAAGACTGTAGAAATTACAAATAAAATAAATTTATAAAAAATGAGAAAGACTTCATGTGCACAAACCCCAACATAGAGGGAGAAAGCAAAAGTGTGAAAAAAGATTATAAACTGAGTAAGGAGAGAAATACAGAGTGGAAGACTGCTGAGGAGGATGGAGACAATGAGGGCATATACCACCTACAAGTCGACCCAGTAATCTCTACGTGAATTTCAATACAAAGTACAAAAACAAACATGTAACACCTGGATTAGGGTAGTGGAGGAGGTGGGCACAGAAATTGCAAGACAAGTCAGCATTCCTGCAAGAGCTTTAAGGGATGTGGAATGGAAGCAGGGATGAAGGCGTACGAAGAGCAGGGGCTGCAGCAGGGGAAGAGGGTGGGCTGCAGCAGCAGACGGCGCCTTAGAAAGAGAAGGAAAGGAAAGCAACCTAGAGGAGAGAAAGACTAGGATAAAGTCAAGTGCCGGATCACAAGAGCACAAAGCAGAAAAGAGAATGGAGACAGGCATGCCCTCAAAACGTGGAGCGGTCAAAGACCCAAAAGGGGCTCGTAGTTTGGGGGGGAAGTAGGAGAGCTCTACCATAAACCTGACTGGACCAGAAAGAAGTGTGAGTACAGCGCAAGAGTGAAGACGGGGCCAGAACAGGAATGCTCTCAGTGGGATGTGCTGACGAAGACCCTAGATTCAAAATCAGGGTGTAATACGTGGACAACTGAGAAGAGAAACTAGTGTCAAACACCACGCACGCCCTCCCCAAAAGGCATGCACGGGTCAGAAAAGAAGGTATACTCTTGGAGAATGAATACTAAAAGGAGAGGAGGAAAGGGACACACGGTAGGATGGCAAAATTTAAGGGGTGCTGAAACACAAGGAGAGGATAACTTAGGAAAGAAAAGGAGTGGAGTAGGGAGTGATGGATGTTTCCGGAGGAAAAGTAGGAGCAGACCGGAGGTCCAGCTTACTCGGTCTAGAGGGCAGAAGAAACAGTCCGCAGGGGCTGAGCGGAGTGGTGAACAAGAAACTATGATGCTAAAGATGAGAACTTGGGAGGACACGGAACCGGCTGGGTCAGAAAAGGAGATGCCGTCAGTAAGGAGCAGAAGAGGTTCATCACGAGGAAGGCGAGGGGGAGTGAGGAGCAGAAAGCAGCATGCCAAACGCGAAGGCAAAGGGGCAGAAAAGAACCCGAAGGAATCGGGGCAGGGGTAAATGCAATGGGGGCGCAAGGACATAAACTACAGGGGGGAGACGGGAGTCGCAGAAACCCAGGGTGTGTTGGGGGGGAGAGTGTCAACCCACAAGAGGTGCCCGGCAGCCAAGGCCTGAAAGGGGCGGGGGGTCCCGAGAGCCGGTTCGGGGGTTGGGGGAGGTGCGGCCTGAGGGTGACAGGGGAAGAGGGGAAATGCAGGGACAGGCGGAGGGGAATGGAGAGGGTGGGGCAGCGGACGGTCCCGATACTCACACCTCCAGGATGCGGTCCCCCTTGCGCACCCCGGCGCGATCGGCCGCCCCCCCGGGCAGCACGGCGCTCACATGCTGCAGCGGCGCGTACAGCTCCCCGTTGATGCTCCGCAGTTGCCCGCCCTCGCTCACTTGGCCCCGCACGTTGAAGCCGTAGCCGGACTCGGACTTGACGATGCGCACGACCCGCGGGCCACCGCCTCCTCCGCCGCCGTTCCCGGCGCAGTAGAACCCAGACCCCCCACTGCCGCCGCCACCTCCGTTCCTGTGAGGGGCTGAAGGGTGAATCCCGTCCCCGTCCTCGTCCGCCATCTTGCGAGCAAGCGAGCCGTACCCCCGCCCCCTACGCCTCCACTCCCTCCTGGAGCGCGCTCGCCCTTCCCAGCAGCCGCGCGACCCCCGACGCGCGCACCCGCTTCGCCGGCCCCGGGACAGAGTCGGCCACAGAGCTGCTGGCGGGGGGTAAAGGGGAGGCAAGGGGCGGGGGGAAAGCAGGCTGTTGGGCGCCGTCGGGCCTCCTGGGAGATGTAGTTTCTAGGCGGAGGGGGCGGGGAGAGGGCTAGCCCGGGCCCGAGCGGAGGTTGTATGATGCCTTGCGGGAGCAAGGCCTGCTGGGAGTTGTAGTTTCTCTTTAATGATCTATTAGCAATTTGGTCTTATGTTGGGTGGTGAACGTCTAACCCAGCAGCCAGAGTGGCAAAATGATCCAGCTATCGATGCGGGGCAAGTTTTTCTTTATTCTCTTTCTCTTCAAACCTCTAAAAACAATAATGTTAGGATAAGTTGACTTTTGTGATTCAACACAGTCTTAAATTATATTAACTCATTTGCTCAGTATCTTGTGTTCACAAGGCCTGAACAATCTGTGAGACAACTGGATCATGAATTAGTTTCCATATTTCACATGTTGGAAAACTAAACCTTAGAGTGCCCAAAGCCATCCAGCTATTAACTATCAGGAACTAAGGCCCAGTTATATTTGAACAACTTTCTTGTCCTGTATTACAACTGCAGTTGTGAGCCGGATGACATTTTGGTCTACAGCAAACTGCAAATGGGTTGGTGGCCTCATAAGATTATAATGGAGAAGAAAAATTCCTGTCACTTAGTGAGCAACATGATAACCAACACATCATAGCGCACACATTGCTCACGTGTTTGTTGTGATGCTGGTGTAAACAAACCTATCTGGATGGGAGTCTTATAAATGTTTAGCACATAAAATTATGTATAGTACATAATACTTGATAATGGTAATAACTATGTTACTGGTTTATGTATTCACTATATTTTTAATAATTATTTTAAAGTGTATTTCTACTTATTGAAAAAGTTAACTGTACAACAGCCTCAGGCAGGTCCTTCAGGAGGTATTCCAGAAGAAGGCATTGTTATCACAGGAGAGGTCAGCTCCATGCATGTTACTGCCCCTGAAGACCTTCCAGTGGGACAAGATGTGGAGTTGGAAGATAGTGATATTGATGACCCTAACTGTGTGTAGACCTAAGCTAATATGTGTGTTTGTGTCTTAGTTTTTATAATAATGAAAATATTTAAAAAGTAAATTTAAAATTTTTAAAAATAGAAAAGAGCGTACAGAGTAAAGATACAAAGAAAGAAAATATTTTTGTACTGTTGTATAATGTGTTTGTGTTTTAAGCTAAGCGTTATTGCAAAAGAGTCAAAAAGTTAAAAAAATTAGAAAGCTTATAAAGTAAAAATGTTCTAGTAAGCTAACATTAATTTATTGATGAAAGAAAAAATTTTTTATAAGTTTAGTGTAGCCTAAATTTACAGTGTTTATGAAGTCTACTGTGGTGTACCATAATAGGCCTTCCAGTTCACTACAACTATCACTCACTGACTCACCCAGAGCAACTTCCAGTCTTTCATGGTAAATGCCCTATACAACAGTTTTTATCTTTTATACTGTATTTTTACTGTACCTTTGCTATGTTTAGATACAAAAATACTGTTGTGTTACAGTTGCCCACAGCATTCAGCACAGTAATATGTTGTACAGGTTTGTAGCCTAGAAGCAATATGCTACACCAGATAGCCAAGGTGTATAGTAGTCTGTACCATCTAGGTTTGTGTAAGTATACTCTTACGATGGTTGCACAATAATGAAATCACCTAATGGTACATTTCTCAGAATGTACCCTCATCATTAAGTAACACACGACTGTACATAGAAACTATGCCCCAACTATACAGAAAGCATATGTAAGCTGGGTGCAGTGGCTCACACCTGTAATCCCAGCACTTTGGGAGGCCAAGGCAAGAGGATTGCTGAGGCTAGACATTGGAGGCCAGCCTGGGCAACATAGCAAGACCCCATTTCTACAAAAAATTAAGAAATTAGCCAGGCCGAGTGGTGCACACCTGCAGTCCCAGCTACTAAGGAGGCTAAGATGGGGGGATCACTTGAGCCCAGGAGTTCGAGGCTGCAGAGAGGTATAATGGCATCACTGCACTCCAGCCTGGGCGACAGAGTAAGACCCTGTCTCTTTAAAAAAGAAAAAGAAAACAAAAACATATGTAGAGAGGAAACTATGGTCTCAGTGATTTAGAACTGGATATTAGAGTGACCAAGTAATAATTTGAATTTGGCAATAATTTTCAAGTTACCTTTATGTCTTTTTTTTTTGAAAGCTTTAAAAAATCCTTATTGTAAAAAGTTAAAATACAGATAATATTGTAAATGTCTTTTCAATCCTTAGTGTTAAGAGCTTCAATATCTCCTCTAGACTTTTTCATACAAGTCAACTTCAAGCACTTTGGGAGGCTGAGACAGGAGGATTGCTTGAGGCCATGTGTTCAAGACCACCCTGAGCAAGAGTGAGACCCCACCTCTATAAAAAAAAAAAAAAGAAAGAAAGAAAGAACAAAAGAAAACAACTTCAGTTGACAGACCTTCCTACCACTAAGTACTAAGTACTTAGTAAGTACTAAGTGGGGACCCTGGGAAAAGACAGGTATCTATCTTTGCCTTTGCTTCTTTAACAAGCTTGTCACAAGTTCCACAGTGGTAAAATTCATCATAGTCAAAAAAATTCCTCTTCTGCATATGTGTTCCAGAGTGCATCTTCCAAACCAATTACATTTTTGACTGCTACAGTTAGACCTAAGAAGTCTTCCTGCTTCTCACTGATGTTCTTATATTCTTTACAAACAATCTGCCTGACAAAGGTTCAGTGATACAGATGAAGTCATGGCCAGAGGTCCCAACTAAAGACATTTCCAGAGCACTGAAGAGAATTTGATTCAGTTCCTGCACATCATGTTGCCTCATTTCCCCATTGCTGGTCCACCGGAAGCTGTCAGTGAGGTCTGTCGTGGATGCAGCTTCCTGGTGTAAGAGCAGAAGCTGAACAAAACAAGCACTGTAACTGTAAAGGTATGATTCCAGTCTTTGCATCGGGTTTATCCTCATCTTCCAACGAACCATGCTTTTCTGGACCAAGAAAAAATAAAGTTTCTTTGAACTCAGGTGTGATATGAAGACTCCGAAGAAGGAAATTGGGGTAACAAGTTCCACCCAGATTTCTGATTCCACTTAAATTGGTGCATTCTCTAGAAGCAGGTGACTCCAAAGCTTTACTCTTTAATTTCTTCCCTCTTCCATACTGCTTATTTGACACACTGGAATAATCCTCTTCAAATAGATCCCCAAACATTGTGAACCTGAATGCTAGTGGCCTAAAGCGCAGACCCAACCCGGCCAAAATGTAGCGCAACCGAACCCGCCCCAGCTGGGCACCGCACGTTGGCCAGGAAAAGTTACCTTTATTTCCCCAACAGTACAATAGAGTTCTTTGCAAACGGCAGCAATTGGTGTTTTCTGGCTACCTACCAAAACACAAATTTGTGGACACTGTACAGAGTGCATAGTGAAGGCAAATGGAAGAACAAGGGTGAAAATAATGAAAATAGCTTACTTAAGCAATTATTGCTCAAGTCTGGCATTTGATTTTACCCAACCGATAGCGTAATATGTTAGTTTGTTACTGTTTCATGGATACTGTATAACAGCGGTTCCTAACCTTTTTGGCACCAGGGACCGCTTTCATGGAAGGCAATTTTCCACGGACACAGGGCGGGGCAGGCCGTGATGCAAGGCCAGGTTCGTAATAGGCCGTGGACAGCTGCAGTCGGGGAGTTGGGGACCGCAGCTGTAGAAGACACAAGATTCATGGGTCAGAGACAAAGGATTATTACTCAGGACACGGGAAGCAACATGAGCTTTAGCGTGTTTGTGTCAGTTACTCTTGCTCCCCAAATCCTACCAGGATGAAATGGAGGGCTCTGATAAATGCCGTGCACTTACTAGATTTCCATTTCATCTGAGGAATGAGTTTGGGGAACCTGTCGATTTTTTTTTTTTTTTTTTTGAGACAGAGTCTCACTGTGTTGCCCAGGCTAGGGTGCCATGGCATCATCCTAGGTCACAGCAACCTCAAACTCCTGGGCTCAAGCGATCCTCCTGCCTCAGCCTCCCAAGTAGCTGGGACTACAGGCATGCGCCACCATGCCCGGCTAGTTTTTTCTATATATTTTTAGTTGTCCAATTAATTTCTTTCTATTTTTTAGTAGAGATGGGGTCTCGCTCTTGCTCAGGCTGATTTCGAACTCCTGAGCTCAAACAATCCGCCCGCCTCGGCCTCCCAGAGAGCTAGGATTACAGGCGTGAGCCACCGCGCCCGGCCAAGATTGGTCCTTGATATATCATGGAAGGGCTGTTGCTTTCCCAGCAATGATTGC
>CAUYSK010026074.1:0-20833 GCA_963575035.1 Avahi laniger
TATAATATAATAAATAATATATATTATATAATATATATTATATAATAATATAATTATATTGTATTTTATATATTATATAATAATATATATTATTTATATATAATAAATATATATTATATAATATATATTATATAATATATATAATATATATACAATATATAATATATAAGTATATATAAAATATATAATATATATAAGTATATATAAAATTATATACATATATGCATCACTTAACAACAGGGATACTTTCTTAGAAATGCATCCTTAGGCAATTCTGAATTTGTGCAAAGATCATAGAGCATACTTGCACAAGCCTAGATGGCATAGTCTACTACACATCTATGCTATAAGGAATAGCCTATCACTTCTAAGCTACACACCTGTGCAGCGTGTCACTATACTGAATACTGTGGTAATTATGACACAATGGTATTTGTGTATCTAAACATCTGCAAACATAGAAAGTTGCAGTAGGACATCATGATGTCACCAGGTGACAGGAATTTTTCAGCTTCATCATAATCTTACGGAGCCACCATCGTATGTGTGGTCTGTTATCGACTGAGATGTTGTTACGCAGCACAGGACTGTGTATGCTCGGTTTTTCTGAAGGACCCTGACTAGAACAGTCACTTGCATGTACTTTGTAATCACCAGGTGTAGTTACAGGATTCCAGGTGAAGGGACAGACTATGATCCAGATCATACAATCTTGAGAAAATTAATTGAGTGGAAAGTGAGTAGATGCATGTATGAGGAGGGATAAAAGATAATGATCAAAACATGTTGGGGTGCGGATCTCGAAGAATATTTATTTATTATTTATTGTGTGCGAGAGGATGCCTGGACTGCGCGGCGAGGAACGCAGGGAACGACTGGCCTGGCTACTCTCACTCCAGTGGCAGGAGCAGTGTGTGAGGAAGAGCAGTCTCCACACGAGAGAGCAGTGAGCTCAGGGGAAAACCCGTTTCAAATAAAGCCAAGATAACGAGTTCCGGAAGGCAGGAAGGCAGGCCTTGGGACACGGGGAAGCGTGGGAGTTTATCCGCTGGAGGGTCACACAGACCCACAGGGAAATACGCATCCTCCTAATAAAGGTTTATTTGAGAGGCTGGGTTCTTGCGATGGTCTGGTAAAGGATTGTGAGACAGATAAAGAATTCCAGTTACAACTTCTAATGGCAGACTGGCTTCAGCAGGGAGCTCGGTGGCACCTGCTTTAGAGGAGGCCTGGGTGGCGGCCGGCCCAGGAGCAGACGGGACTCTGCCACGCCTCCCGCCCCCGCCCGCCCCTCAGCCCCGACTTGAGTGCTGCAACCTCTGCAATGCAGAGATCTCTGTAGACATATTTCAATCCTGTTTTCTAAACCCAAAATTTAACCGAGAGGTTGTTTTTTTTTTTAATTTTTAGGTTATATTCTATGCTATTTTTATAAATTTCAAGTTTGTTTACATTTTAATCAGCAATCATTTTCTATACATTTTTTTTTTTCCTACTGTTGGACTGGTTGAAGTCTCTTTGGGAGCATTCACTGGTATATGAGAAAAGATATGATTACTGGTTTCTGGGTATGGATTTCAATATAATTTCATATGACATCATTGCTAAGGTTATTCTGCTTTTCAATACTGTAAAAAATTTTGTCCACTTGATTCATCATGCACTAAAAGTGAATGAAAGGTTCTTACCAATAATATGTTTCTGTCTATATCTTTTTATATCCTCTATAAGCCTCATTCTATGAATGTTGATACTGTTATTTAATTTATAGATATCTATAACCTGGATATTCACTATGAGTTGATCTTTCTGCCTTAAGATGTGCTCTTTTTGATTTCATTTATGCTTTTCTTAAATTCCTTGTTGACAGATATTAAAGTTTTAATGCTCTTCTTATTTGCATTTGCCAAATAGACTTGTCTATTCTTTTATCTTCAAACACTCTGAGTTACTATATTTTAAGTAATGCTTTTCTCTCAATAAATACTAAATATTGAGTTTGGCTTTGAGATCGAATCTGAGATTCTTTTTCTTTTAACATGGAATTTGCATTTATCGGTAATTGATACACTTGATTTTGGAATTCTAGTCACTTTATATTTTATTGATTTTTTTAAATTACTCATTAAATAACCTGTATTTTTGTTTTAATGTATTTTTGATGATTTGGAGTATTATTGTGTTCTATAAGTTATTTATAGTTATAGCTTTTTATACATATTTCTTTATTTAATAAAAATTTTACTTATTTTTTTTAAATTTAAGAACAGTTTTAGATTTACAGAACTATTGCCAAGATAGTACAGAGAGTCTTTGTATACCTCACACCTGGTTTCTTCCATTATTAAAATCTTAAATTAGCATGGCACACTTATAACAATGAATGAACCAGTACCAATATATTATCAATATTACATATTTTATTTAGATTTTTCTCAGTTTTACCCTAATCTTACTTTTCTGTTCCAAAAACCATCCAGTACATCACATTGCATTTGGTTATTATGCTCCCTTAGGCTACTCTTATGCTGGTGAGAGTTTATCAGACCTTCCCTGCTTTTGACTATCCCCAGTTTTGAGGTTAACTTTTCAGGCATTTTGCAGAATGCCCCTAAATTAAGATTTGTCTGATGATATTCTCATATTTGAACTGGTGTTAGGGGTTTCGGGGAGGAGGGCTGCAGAGCTAAAGTGCCATTCCCATTGCATCATGTCAAGGGTGCATATATCAACATGATTTATCACTGTTGATGTGGACCTTCCTCACCTGGATGAGGCAGTGTTTGTCAAGGGCCTCCAGTATAAAGCTCCTCTTTTTATTACTTTCTTCCCAATTGTACTGTTTGGAAGGAAGTCAAGCCTACACAGTCCTTTGAGGAGTGTGGAGTTTTGCTCTATTTTTTTTAAGGGCAGAGTATCTATTTACATTATTTGGAATTCTTATGCATGGCAGCTTTGTATATTCTCTCCATTTATTCATTTATTCAGTCCTTTATTCATATCAGTATGGATTCATGGGATATTTATCTTATACTGTACTTTGGTTTATAAACTAATACTACTTTCTTTATATTTTTGCTCAAATTTTTCAGGTTTGGCAATTGGGCAGTCTTTCAGTTGGCCTCTGTATCCCTTTGACATACCACAAACATTGTGTATGTGTGGTGTGTGTGTGTTGTGCACACTCATACTTTCTCGCTACAATATAATCCAGATTTATTTCTGAACTGTGGCAGAAAAATATAAAAAATGAGCCTAATTTTAAATTTCTAATGTCATTTTCAATAAAAGGAACCAATGGTCCTTTGTATTAGAAATAAAATGTTGGATGCTACATATGTTCAATACTCCCAGGGCATTTCTTCTAGCCCTCTCTGCTAACGGAGCAGAGATACATAAGTACACGAACTCATGTATGCACAGCTATCTATAAATCTTCTTATACTTAACCAACTGTATCTATATTAAACCAAATATAAGTTCACACTGTCTCCAGCCATAAGATATAATCATACGGGTCTTTCTAGGTTCCTCTCTTGGCTTATCCGTAAACTCCCACTTCTACAGTAATAAATCTCCAGCCATTATTCACTTACTTGTTTCATTTCCACATACATGTATAGCAGTACCAGAATTGTTAACCCTTATCTCCATGGGAGAAACTTTGTGAACAAGGATTCAGTTTCTTTTGACTTTATTCTTACAGACTCAATTCATTTCCAAAGTTGTTGAAGTCAGTACCTTATTCCCCAAACCTTTCAGTGAGGTTTTCTCATACATTTGTAATAGATTTTTGTTATTTTGTTACCCATTACATTCCTTCCTGGGACTTCTCAACCTCCTAAAGAAGTTTTTAAAATTTTTTTGTACATTAAGGTTACTCTGTGCTGTATAGTTCTATGCTATGGGCAAATGCAATGCGTGTTGGATTCACCATTGCAATATCATACAGAATAGTTCCACAGCCTTAATGTTCTATCTGCCTTACTGACTCAACCACATCCACTAAACCACTGGAAATAACTGAGGCTTCTACTGTCTGCAGTTTTGCATTTTCCAGAATGTCACATACAAATGACATATACATATATAGTATGTAGCTTTTTGAGACTAGCTTCTTTGATGTGGCAAAATGCATTTAAGATTCATCCATGTCTTTTCATGGCTTAATAAAAAAAACATTTCTTTTTATCACTGAATATAATAATATTTTATATGTGGATATACAACAGTTCCTTTATCCAAACACCTATTTATGATTATGAAAAAAGCTGCAATAAGTATGTACACACCAGTATTTGGACATAGTTTTCAAATCAATTGAATAAATATATGAGAGCACAATTGCTATATGGTCAAACTATGTAATTTTATAAGAAACTGCCGAAGAGTCTTCAAAAAACTCATGAGCATTAAATGAGAACCCCTGTTGCTGTTGCCCCACCAGCAGTTGGTATTGCCAGTTCTATGGATTTTAGCCAGTCTAATATTTACATAGTGGTATCTCATTGTTGTTTTAATTTACAATTCCCCAGTGATACATGATGTTGAGCATCTTTTCACACACTTACGTGCCATCTGTTTATCTTCTTTGATTAGGTGCATCCAGATCTTTTGCTCATTTTTCAAGTGGGATTTTTATTCTCTTATTAATGAATTTTAAGACTTGTTTAAATATTAAATGCAAGTCCTTTAAGAAATGTCTGTTTTGAAAATCTTTTCTCCCAATTTTTGGCTTGTCCTTTGATTTTCTTAATAGTGCCTTTAACATGGTAGGAGGTTGTCATTTTAATGAAGTCCGACTTAATTTTTTCTTTCATGAACCTTGCTATTGGTGGTATATTTGAAAATGCATCGCCAGACGCAAGGTCATATAGATTTTCTACTTTGCTTTCTTCAGGAATTTTTTATGACTTTAGCATTTCACTTTCAGATCTATGCTACATTTTAAAGTTATTTTGTGAAAGTTGTAAGGAAGGTCTATGTCTAAGTTCATTTTGGCATATGGACATCTAGCTGTGCCTGCACAGTGTATTGAAAAGGTTATCATTTCTGCATTGAATTGCCTTTTCTCCTTTGTCAAATACCGGCTGATCCTATTTGTAGGGGTCTATTTCTTGCCTATCTATGCTGTTCCATATAAGTGTTTTTTTCTAGTTTTTTACATATAGTTTTTATAATTATTTTGTTGTATTTTTACCCAAGTACTTTATTTCAAGGGATACAATTGTAAATGGTGTTGTTTTATTTTCAAATTTTAAATTCCAATTTTCTGTTGCTAGTCTATAGAAAAGCAGTTGATTTTGATATATTAATTTTGTATCCTGTGACATTGCTAAGCTCACTTATTACTTTTAGGGTAATTTTGTCATTTCTTCAGGATTTTCTATTTTTAGACAGTCATGGCATATGTGGAAAAAAAACTTTTATTTCTTCCTTTCCTATGTGAATGCCTTTTATTTCTTTTTTTTTTATTGTACTAGTTAAGACTTCCAATACAATGTAAGAGTGGTAAGAGAGAACATCATTGTTTTATTCCCAATCCTAGAGAAAAAGCATCCAGTTTCTCAGCATTAAGTATGACTTTATAGATGTTCTTTATCAAATTGAGAATGCTCTCCTGTATTTCTACTTTGCTCGTTTTTTTATCGTAAATGAGTATTCAATTTTTCAATTGCTTATTCTGTGTCAATTGATATGATCACATGTTTTTTATTCTTTAGACATTTGTTAGGTAGATTACATCAATAGATTTTTGCATGTTGATCCATCCTTGAATACTAAGATAAATTCTACTTTGTTTATATATGTAATTTTTATAAAATTTTGCATTTGTTTGCTTTGCTTTTCTTTTCCTTTGGCTCTTGTCCCAATGGGATGATTTATTTATTTTTGCTGATGGTTTTTACATATATATTCTTAAGAGAAATTGGTCTTCACTTTTCCTTTCTTGTAATGTCTTTACCTAATTTTGGTATTAGAGCAATGCTGGTTTCAGGAAATTAGGTAAGAAATATCACCTCTCCTTCTGTTTTCTGAAAGAGATTATGGAGAATTGGTAACATGTATTACTTAAGTGTTTGGTAGAATTTACTATTCAAATCATCTGGCCCTGATGATTTCTTTTTGGAGGGTGATGAATTATTGATTCAACTTTTTAATTAATATGTAGATATTCATATTGTCTAATTATCCTTGTATGAGATTAACAATTTGTGTCTTCCAAACATTTTTCAATTTTATCCAAGTTATCAATTTTAGGGGCACGGACTTGTCTATAGTATTTCATTATTTTTTTAATGTCGATGAAATCAGAGTAATGGTTCCTATTTTATTTGTGATATTGATAATTCATGTAGTCACTCTTCTCCTTCTTGATTAGCCTAGCTAGGGACTTATCACTTTTATAGATTATTTCAAATAAACAGTTTTTGATTTTATTTATATCCTCTCTAGTTTACCTATTTTTGATTTATTGATTTCTACTCTAATTTTGATTTATTCTCTCCTTCTATATCTGATTAATTTAATCTTCCTTCTAAAGTTTCCTAAGATGGAAGCTTGAGTTATTTACTTACCATCTTTTTTTTCTTTTTAAATAAGTGATTTTTCATCATTCATCCTCCGTCACTCTCCTCTTTCTGAATCTCCAATGTCCTTTATGGCACTCTGTATGACTGTGCATACACATGGCTCGGCTCCGACTTAAAACTGAGAACATACGGTATTTGTTTTTCCCTTCCTGAGTTACTTAACTCAGGATGATGGCCTCCATTTCCATCCAAATTTGAGGCCATTACTCTGATCTTGGCATCCCAGCCTCCAGAACTGTGAGAAATAAAGTCTTCTTGTTTATTCCACACAGTGTATGGCATCCTGTTATATCAGCCCAAACTCACTAACATTCTGATTCTCTCCTTACCCTCACCCAGTCTACTGATGGGCCCATGAAAGTCATTCTTCATTTATGGTATAGTATTTCTGATTCATAGTATTTCTTTTTAACTCTTTCTTAGGATTTCCATCTCTCTGCTACATTACTTGTCTGTTCTTGAATATTTCTTTTTCTTTTGGGAAAGGCAGTCTTATGTGCATAGTATTTCAATCCATCCTTGGCCACGTAAGAATGGGCTTTGAGATTCCTTGATGATTTATCTTTCACAGAATCTAAAATATTTGCCACAAATTCTAAGTCAGTAACCACATTTTTCCACTTTATAATTTTAACGTCAGATGGTAGAATTTGTAGAATACTGGTGCATCTAAAAAGAGTTATCTTTTCAGCCAATTCTTTAATCCTAGATTAATGACCAGTGTTTAAAAGGTGAGTATCGCATGGTATGCTTTTTGTAAAATAGCAGTTATAAATAGGTAACCTTAAAAAAAGATTGTAAAAGAAAATAAAAATCTCAGGACCTCTCTCACCAAATCCTTATGCAGAAGGAAAGGTGAAGCCCAGAGTCTGAGTCACACAATGTAATATCCTCCAGGTTTATCCATGTTGCCACAAATGATAGGATTTTAATCCGTTTTATGGCTGAAGAGTATTTGACTGTGGAGACATACCACATTTCCATTATCCATTCATAAGTTGATGGACAACTTTACTGAATTCATTGATCGATACTTAAGAATTTTTGGGGTATTCTTTAGGATTTTTTTCTATATAAGATGATGCTATCTGCAAAAAGAGACAACTTGATTTCCTCTTTTCCAATTTGGATGCCTTTTACTTTTTTCTCTTGCTTGATTGCTTTGACTACGACTTCCAATTCTATATTAAATAAGAGTTGTGAAAGTGGACGTACTTGTCATATTTCAGTTCTTAGAGGAAAAGTTTTCAATTTTTCTTCATTTAATATGACATTAGCTATAGATTTGTCATAGATGACTGAGGTATGTTCCTTCTATACCTAATTTGTTGAGAAATTTTTCATGAACCGATGTTCAATTTTATCAAATGCTTTTCTGAGTTTACTAAGGTAATCATATGGTTTTTGCCCTTATGGGGGTGTGTTGCATTGTGTATGTTTAACAATTCTTCCATCACTGGGATAAATTCCACTTGATCATACTGTACAATCTTTTTGATGTGCTGTTGAATTTAGTTTGCTGAAGATTTTTGCATCTATGTTTGCTGGTGATATTGACCTGTAGTTTTTTGTTGTTGTCATATTGTTGTTTAGTTTTGGTATTACAGTAATGCTACCTCAGACAATGTGTTTGGAAGAATTTCCTTTTCTTTATTTTGTTGAAATAGTTTGAAGAGAACTGGTGTTATTTCTTTTTTAAAAGTTTGGTAGAACTCAGCAGTAAAGCCATCCAGTCCCTGGCTTTTCTTTGTTGAGAGACTTTTTATTACTGATTCAATCTCTTTACTCATTATTGGTCTAGCTGTTTTCAGCTGACCTTTGCACACAACAAACAAGTAGCTTTGGGCAGGCATTAGTTCTATTTTGATTTTCATTACTTTTTTCTTCTCCTATTTTGGAGTTTGACTTGTTTTGGTTTTCTAGTTCCTTAAGGTGCATAATCAGGTTGTTTATTTAATTTTTTTTTACATTTTTGGTGTGAGCATTTATTGCCATAAACTTCCATCTTAGTACTTTTTGTTGTATGTCATAGGTTTTTGTATATGTGTTTTCATTTTTATTTTTTCAAGAATTTTTAAAATTTTCTTCTTAATTTCTTTATTAACCCATTAGTCACTATGGAGCAGTTTTTTAATTTTCATATATCCATATTGTTTCCAAAGTTCCTCTTGTTATTGATTTCTTGTTTTACTCCATTGTGATATGAAAAGATACTGGATACAATTACAAGTTTTAAAAATTGTTGAGACTTGTTTTGTGGCCTATTACATGGTCTAACCTGGAAAAAGGTCCATGTGCTTTTGAGAAGAATGTGTGTTCTGTAGCTGTTGGACGAAATGTTCTGTAAATGTTCTGTAAATGTCTGTTGAGTCCATTTGATCTGTTGTGCAGGTTAAATCCACTGTTTCTTTGATGATTTTTTTTGTCTAGATGATTGTGCCTTTGCTGAGAGTGGGGTGGTAACATCCCTGACCATTAACATACTGGGTTTTATTTCTCCCTTTGACTCTCATAATATTTGCTTTGCATATCTTGTTCCAGTGCTGAGTGCATATAAATTTACAATTATTGTATCTTTTTGCTGAATTGATCCTTTTATCATTATATAATGACCTTTTTTGTCTCTTTTATGTTTTTTGACTTAACCAGCGTCTATTTTATCTGATATAGGTATAGCTGCTCCTGCTAGTTTTTGGTTTCTATTTGCATGAAATATCTTTTTCAATTCTTTCCTTTCAGTCTATGTATGTTTATAGATGAAATGAGTTTCTTGTAGGACTCAGTTGGGTCATTCTTTTTTTATCATTTTATTAAAAAAAAATTCTTTTCAGACATTTCCGATATTTCCTTTTACTTGGGTTTGTTACTGAAGAGTTATTTTGTAAGTTGGAGTTGCTTTTTCATATTTCTTATATCCCTATGTTGATATCCGCACATCTAGTGGAACACTTATTCTAATTGTCTGAGTAACTTTTGTGGTAAAAGACTTTTTCCTACAGATTTATTTTGTAGTGTTAGTTGGGTAGGGTGGTTTGGCTTTGGTTCTGGGTGAGCTCAGTAGTGCAATTTCCAGGTGATTTCTTTGGCTGTATTCAACATCATTGGTGTCTGTGAGTGCCCCACTGGTTTAGGCTGCAGGGATTGTGGTGGCTACGGTGTGGCTTTGCTGGGTAAGAGGGCCACAAAGCAGGTTGGTCCTTGGGCCCCTGGGAGGACATGTGAGCACATAGTGACTCCACCACTTAAGTTGGCGAGGTTAGCGGTGGCAGTGGACCCAAGCAGACTAGTACTTGTGTCTTTAATGTTGGTGGGTGGGTGTGCAGCAGCTCTGCTACTGGATTGGACAGGGTTACCAGCAGTGCTGGATCTTGGGCAGGGCTGGATTTTGGACCTCTATAGGAGCTGTGCAGGCACTCGGTTGCTCCACTGTTGAAGTAGGTGTGGGGATTGGGGATGTTGGGCCCCAGGTAAGTTGGTCAAAGGTCACTAGGGGACACACTTGGCATCTCCACTGCTGGAGTGGGTGAGGGTGGCTGCAGCAATAGGTTCCAGCCAGACTGGTCTTTGTGTCGCTGGGTGGGCATGTGGGCATTTAGCTGCTTTACTACTAGAGTAAGCAAGGTTGCTATAGCAGTGGGCCCCTGGTGGGTTGGCCTTTGGGTCCTTGATGGGCAGCACAGACATGCAGTGGCTCTGGTGCTGGTGTGGGTGGTGTCACTGGTGGTAGCAGGCCCAGATGGGCTGGTCCTCAAGCCCATGGGGAGCAGCATGTGACAAGTCTGTTTCTGGAGTTGGCAAGGTTGCTGGTGGAGGTGAGCACTGGGCTGTCAGCTGTAAAGCTGTCAGCTTTCTGTCTTAGGGTGGCCTCCCTTCTGTACTGGACCACATGTTTTGGGAGTGCTAGCTGCTCCGTAGGCTCAGGCGTTGGATATATGGCTGCACTATTGGGTCCAGCTGGGGTTATGGCCCTGCTGCCTTCTGTGTAGGTGTGGTGGGGTGACTGTAGGACTCCAGGGATGTAGAGATGCAGGAATTATTTGGCCCCTGGGCAGAATTCACTCTGGCCATGGCTTCATTCTCAAAATGGCACTATGCTTCAGCAGCCTCGGTATTGCAGGTATTCGTGATGGGAATGTGGGCTGCTGGGAATGTCCTGCTTACATTTCTCCTGCAATGGGGAGTCTCTAGGCTCCAAGCCAATCCTGACTGGGTGTTTTTCTTTCTTCTTTGTTCTGCCATCCCAAGTTTCCATGCCTCGGAAGTCCTCATCACTTCCTTGCTGAATTCCAGTGTTCTACCCTAGCTACTCTATTTAACATGTGCTTATCTACTTGTTATATTGGTCCTTCTTTGTGGAGGAAGTTATCACCTCACTTCAACCATCTTGATGATGTCCTATTTTGCTTATTTAAAGCTGTGAATGGCTATGCAGTCATCTCTGGATAAAGCTTCATTATCCCTCAAACATGATTTATATATATTTTTCCTCTGAAGAAATAATTCAAAATTAAATGACATTTTTCATTGAATAAGATTTTATTCTTACATGTGTGTCTCTTGAACTTCTCCCCCTTCTTAAAAAGGAAACATTTGTTATTCAACTCTGAAATTCTCTCTAAAGGATTGCAATAAGTGGAAAATCATGAGCCACATAAGTGAAGTGAAGGGAGAAATTATCTTCTTTGAGACCAAATTATTCTCCTCATTTTGTTAGTCATTTTCCCCTATACTCTCACCTTTGACCATTAATACAACTTTGAAACATAGATATCATTATCTCCATTTTAACTGAACAATCACAGACTCAAGAGTAGGCAATTTGGCAAATATTACATAGGGAGTAATAAACAAAGCAATATTTAAACCAAACATATTTTATGATTAAGATCCCAAAGCAAATGCAACGAAAACAAAATTAGACAAATGGGACTTAAACTAAAAAGCTTCTGCATAGCAAAAGAAATAATCAAAAGAATAAATAGAAAACCTACAGAATGGGAGAAAATATTCTAAACTATGTATCTGACAGAGGACTAATATTCAGAATTTACAAGGATCTCAAATAAATCAGCAAGAAAGAAACAAACTACACCATTAAAAAATGGAGCAAATGACAAGAACAAACATTTTTCAAAAGAAAAGATACAAATGGCCAAAAACTATGAAAAAAAAAATGTTCAATGTCACTAATCATCAGAGAAATGCAACTTAAAACCACAATGAGATACCATCTTACTCTAATTTTAATGGCTATTATTAAAAAGTCCAAAAACAATAGATGTTGACACAAATGTAGTGAAAAGAGAATATTTATACACTTTTGGTGGTAATGTAAATTGGTAAAACTCTCTGGAGAGCAGTATGGAGATTTCTTAAAGAAAGAAAAGTAGACCTACCATTTGATCCTGCAATCCCACTACTGGGTATCTACTCAAAGGAAAAGAAATCATTATATCAAAAAAATACCTGCACTCATATGTTTATCACAGCACAATTCACAATTGCAAAGATAGGAATCAACCTAAGTGCCCATAAACCAGTGAGTGGATAATGAAAATGTGGTATATATGTTATATATAAGCATGGAATACTAATCAGAAATAAGAAAGAATGAAATAACATCTTTTCCAGTAACTTGGATGGAACTGGAGGACATTATCCTAAGTGAAGTAATCCAAGAACAAAAAAATAAATGCTGCGTGTTCTCACTCAAAAGTGGGAGCTAAACTATAGCTACATAAGAGCACAGAGTGGCATTATAGACACTGGAGCCTCAAAAGTGGGGAAAGGGAGAGGGCGAAGGAAGAGAAATTATCTGTGGGGTACATTGTATGTTATTTGGGACATGAGCGCACTAAAAGCGCAGACTTCATCACTATATGATATATACACGTAACGGAATGCAACTTGTACAGCCTAAATCTATTTAGAAAACAAAATAAAAAAAAACCCAAACATATTCTGTCTCCAAACCTGGGTTTTCCCCTTAGAATATGATTATGCAAAATAAATGTCACATTGCCCTAAGCTATCCAAAACTATATAAATGTTTTGTTTGTTTATTTCTTTGATTAATAATATCCATTTGTAAAAAATATATAAATAAAAAGAAAATAGAATATCCCCATGTGATTTTCAGTTCCTGAAGGAAAATATTTTCGTATATAAACTTAACTCAGGCACCTCATTGTGCAATGTCACAACACTAAAAGAAGGGCTTACGTGGGATGTCTCAAAGACTAATCTGAGGAAAAAAAAAGAAAAGTGGAGTCTCTAAACCTATTTCTTAAGAACATTATGAAATCTTCAAAAGAAAGGTCTTTTCCCCCTTTATGTCTTTTTCTATCATCTGGTACTTTACTGCCTTACTTTTTCATTCTGGCCCAGCACACACACTGACTGTGTTATTCTTAAGATAATTCACGCTTATAGCAAAAGAATATTCACTTCAAAAACCATTATTTTCCAATCCCAGACTTTCTGTATTACAAAGACTGTCAGTGTCTAGAAGATGACATTTTAATATATCAGTATTTCAATATGATCCAATTGAAATTTATTTTAACCACCACTCTGTTCAAAACAGGATGGTTGGGAGAATAAATAAGATAATTATACTCTTTTCAGTCTTTTACATCTTCCCAAAGACTTTCACCTTTCTTTTTGTTGAGGATTTTTTTTCAAGTCATTATACTCATTCTACTAATTATATGAATGCTTTTGTCACTAACTAGCTATGCTTTTTGCAATTTTTTAATGCTTAATAGCACTTGATAAATGTCTAATGGATAATGAGTCATTCTCCAGGGAGCAACATATTATTTCACGTCATTGTTCAGTCTTTTGTGGCTAAGAACAAAAAGTTAAAGAAGAATTTGAAAGGAAAATAAATTCATAATCAGGGAATTTTTACATGGATGACTTTGTTTGCCAAGTGGCATGTCTCTGATATATATGTCTGAGAGGACAATACCTTTAGAACAAAAAGGTCAAAAATTATTTCAAATTAAAATAAATAATACATTTTAGGCAATATCTTAAGAATACTTACCGAAATTAAAGCATGTAATTCATCTTCATTTCAAAGTTTAATTTTTGAAAATGTTCCAGAGCTAAGAAATGCTTGACATATATTTAATTGTTCATAATAAGACCACAATGACATTGCACTGGAGAGCATTTACTAAAGATTATGATGATTTTCTTAGTTAAAAATCAAGAAACTTAGCAGTTGAATGACTTTCTCAGGTGTGTCTTGAGCTACTGAAAGAAAAGCTTTCCGTTTTCTTGTAGAGAATATTAGAAAAGGCATAAAGGCCTGAGTAAAGGGACTGTGAGAAAGCAGACATCTCGCAGTCCTGCAAACAGGACTTGGGATATGAATGCTTATAAGCCAGCTTGATACAGCAGGCTTTGGAATGCACCGGAGTGTGGCTGATGTTGGGTCCCTGCCCTTTTCTTTATAGGCTTAAGGAGTAACAAGGAAACACCAAGATAAACATGGATATATTGCATATCACTAACTAGATCTCTTTAGAATAATGTGTTTACTGGAGCCAGAGATTTTATCTATATGTTCTTTCCAAACATTCTGTCTGTATGTTCTTTGCTTTGACCTTGCATACCTTTCTCTGCAATAAATACAGAGGTTTGGAGTGGTACAAGAGCTCTTTGAAAGAAAAAGAGTCTCTCCACCTCCTTCAACTTGAGATTGTGATCTGGAACATTCTTTGTTGCACTGTAACACTGGTAGAGACGCTGGTTGATCTCTACATTTCTAATTTCCAGAATTTCTCCAAAAGGAATAATGAAAAAAGAAGGAGAGTGAGAAAGAAAAAAAGAGAGAGAATAAATTTTGAGAACCTTCAAAATAAGAGCAAGCCCAAGACTACAAAGGGGGCTGAATAGCCAAAAAAATCTTGGGAAAGAACAAAGCTGGAAGCGCTACATTGCCTGATTTTAAAATATTCTACAAAGCTATGGTAATCAAAACAGGATGATACTGGCATAAACCCAGACATATAAATCAATATGACACTTCCACTCCCAGCGTAAAGGACAGTATAAACATATTTTCAGTTTGGAACTTTTTCTTCTATCCGATTTAAAAGAAAACTGTAGAAAACCACAATTACAAATCTATGTTGGCAGGCACAAAATGTACACAAATGTAATTTGCAATAGTAACAGCATGAAAAGTTAGAAGGAATGGAGCAAAGTATTGATATACTGTTGAAATTAAGTTGATATGAATCTGAAAATGTCGTGGCACATAATATGAAACATAAGGCGAGAAAGATAGAACAGTTCCATAGAGCAACTCCAGCCCTTGGCAGTTGAGACCAATATATGCCAATCTTGATTGCTTACCTAGGTTCCATTACATTAGAAGAAACTTTTTAAAGTTACTGTTATTTAGGTTTTTGCATTCCTTACAGTGAACCTGAACATTAAAGCTTCCGACAGATTTTCCTGTACAGAAAAAGTCAAAGATATCTGGTTGGTACTCGACATCTTATGTTCACGAAAGATAGCCCAGGCACAGCAGACCCAACCTCTATGCCAATTAGTGTTACCCACAGTAAGCCTTTACTCTTTCTTTCATCAGAGGCCAGGCCGCCTCCTCACTCTCTATTTCCCTCAAGATTAGATCAGAAGCAGTAATTTATTTTCCCTAATTGTCTTCCATTTTAAAGTCCCATTCATAGAAACAGCCAATTTGTGCATTGTCTTTTTTAAGGCAATAGTGTCTAGAAAATTATACCTCGGTATTGAAACATTTGTGTGCCCACTTTATACTGACTGGTACAGAGTTACCACTCTCCATTTTCATTGCAGTACTTGGAAGTTCATAACCATGATAACATTTCTTTTCTCATTTTCATGTGTCTGAAGAATAGTATCAGTCAAACAACTTTAAGAAATCCTTAAAAAAAAAAAAAAGGAATAACTGTGCCCATGGAAATTATTACTATGTCTTTCCTAATGTAGTATAAGAAGAGAACAGTACAATTGTTTGCCTTTTCTTCCACCCAAGATACTTTTTGCTATAGAGATATTTAACTTGGTCAAAATCTCCATGAAGAAAGAAGCACTTAAAATGGGAGGCGAGAAAAGATGTACTATTACCACAAAATGCCTTTTCTCCGGGAAGAGGAGTTCATAGAAAACCTGAGATCGCTTGATAAAATGGCCCATCAACATTTCCAACCTCTTTAGAATAATTTCTTTGGGAATTAGTGGGAGTTTAAAATTCTTTAAGTTAGGATTTATCTATATCAAAAATCCTATAAATACTGAAGAGAATTAGTCTTACATATTTTTTTTAATTTCAGCATAGTACAGGGGTACAAATGTTTAGGTTACATATATTGCCTTTGCCCCGCCTGAGTCAGAGCTACGAGTGAGTCCATCCCCCAGATGGTGCACACCGCACCCATTAGGTGTGAATATACTCATACCCATCTCCCCCTTCCCACTTGCCCGACACCTGATGAATATTACTACTATATGTGCACATAAGTGTTGATCAATTAATACTAATTTGACAGTGAGTACATGTGGTGCTTTGCTATTTCACTTAGTAGAATGGGCTCCAGCTCTATCCAGAATAATAGGAGAGATGCTAGATCACCATTTAATTCAAGAGGTGCTAGTCTTATCTTTTGATGAATTGACACTTGTTCTTTCTTCTTCAATGGTACTAACTAGATCAAACATATTGTAATTCTTCTTTGGGGTTCCTAGGAACTTAAGATTCTTGGGTTTATGCATCTTTACGGGCTTAATTTCCATAGCAGTTAAGAGGACGTTGTCCAATTTAAACCAAACGAAATTCATATTATAAAATAATACAGAGTTTATCAGGCAGAGATAAATCAAACTTTCCAAAAACCATGTACAAGATTGAAATTGCACATAGCCTTAATACAAGAAAATGATAATCTCTGAAAACGTCTACATTTAATAAACTTTGTAAATTTGACTCTAGAAGAAAAAAGGTTGAAACTACCTGCTTATTAAACAAGCAAGTGTGAAGAAAAAGCAATCTGCCATTTCCATCTGCAAATTATTGAATAATTTATATATAACAATGGACAAATATACTTAAAATTCCTCATTTCTCTTTTTATCCATTATATTGATATCCATGAGAATGGTTCTATTTCAAGTAATTACTTTGGACAATTGTTATATTTTCTCAATTCATTTATTTTCAAATGATAATCTACTAACCCTTTATGTCATTTACAGTATTTACTTACCAAGAGCTAAAAAGAAATTAAAGTCTATAAATACCATATAGCTGTTACAAAAAGATGATTGGCCTTTCATTAAAATCACAAAATCAATGTATTATAAAAATTTCATATGTTTTCATATGTTTCAAAAGAAAGGGGGAAAGGCTCTTTTTGAATTTGTTGTCATTTAATATGAACTCTGAATGAGAATATAAAAAAACAGCAATTATTTAAAGAGTAGATTAAAAAATACTTTGTCTCTTGAATATGAATTTGCATAAATTGTGGTTTTTTTGCCACCTAATATAAAAGCTGTCAGGTACTTTAACTGCACTGTATTTAAAATCATTCATAGTAGATGGGTTATTAGAAAGAACAAAGAAGGTTGCTTATTTACTTCAAATAAATTTACTTAATAATTTGAAAACAGAAAAATCTATTTTCAAAATTTTCATTTCAAAGAATAAACTTATAGATCACATCATTGATAAAACACATATATGAATTAGAGTTATCCAACATAGCTTTAAAAATTGGAATGACCATTTATGAGCTAAAGTACTAAGTAGTTTGCAAAATTATTTAACATTCTCAAAATAAATTTGCAAATTAGGTATCACTGCCTCTATTTTATAGATGAGGATCCTAAGACTATAAACACAAATATACTAGTTCCATCATTCAACTTTTAATTAATAGATCCAGGTTTCAAACTTCGGTCTGTCTGATTTCAAAGTCTGTATCCTAGACACATCATAATTCAGCAAACTATAGTATATGAAAAAATTTACTAGGTATTGGCCAAATATAGACTTCTCTGTGACCAATACAATTACAAAACAGCTCAATAAAATTTATTACATACCTGAGATAGATAGGCATATAAATAGAATATATTGATATATAAATATATATGCACATATATTTATAAATTTATGCATATAAACTGGTATGTAAGATTTATGTATGATACACACACTCACATCTCTTCATGGATAATCACTCACTCACATCAGAATGCACAAATATTCCTAAGGGACCATGGTACTATTCTACGGAAAAACTTAAATCAGCTTCAAAATTCTCAGCACAGAGCTTTGAGAACTATTATCAATTAGGGAAGTAGATTTCTTAAGAGTGTGTATTTTAAGTTATTCACACTTTGTTTATATTATTTGTGTACATCTACCTTTTTCCAACTGTGTCTTCATCCTCATGTTTACTCTCTTTCTCCCCTAACGCTGTACTACAGCTAAGATGGCCATATTTCTCATCATTAGGTAAGAAACACATCACCTGCCTTTATCTCTGAATATTTACATTTGTTCTCCCATTTACTTGGATGTTCTTTCCTCGGATCTTCATTTGGCTATTTTCTTCAACCTCAGTTCAAATACCAACTCCTCAGAGAAGTCTTCTCTGAAAAAATTGGCTACAGTAGCTATCCCTATATCCTAGGAACACACTAGCGCATTGCCTTGTTAATTGTCTTTATAGGAATTTGCATAACTTGAAACTACTTATTAATTTTCTATCACATCCATCCCCAGAGTGTAAGTTTACTGAGGAAAGTCTTTGTCCTCTCTTATATTCTCAATGTCTAGAGCAGAGCTTAGAACACTTGGAACAAATAAACATTTGATATATCAGCAAATAGAAAAGATGCATTTATTATATATATTAAAATATATTCTTGGCATTTTTTACATAGTATAAATATTTAGGATTTTCCTCCTATTATTTAATTTAATAAGCTTGTGAATGGATGAAAATGTGAATAACTCATTGATTTGCTTTCAGTTTGGTATTTTGGAAAACACACAAAGTAACCTCTCTAATTAAACAGAGATTGGCAGAATGGATTTTACAAAATGTAATTCAGTTATACACTCTTTTCTGAAAAAATGGAAATAGATGTGTTCCTTTGCAAAAAAGATATTTCCCTCTATCTGCATAACCAGACAGATCTATCAGAAAGAAAAATTGTCTTCGCTTTCCCTCCCGGTTATCTCAATACATTGCAGGAAATAAGATCAAGAACATAACAGACATGGCTCAAATCATTTTAAACATAATACCTGTCTCCCAGGTTAATTTACAAGTCAATCTGTTTCCCTCTATTCATTCATTCTCCCAAATATCTATTCATCCTCCCTAGCAACCAATTATTGCCCCTAAACAGTATTACCTATATTCCTCATCTTCCCCTCCCCTCTAAAAGGAGGGTATAAAAATTTCTGGATCTCACTGGAATATTGGGTAATCACTCTGTGATTCTCCCCATGTGCATAGTAAATAAACTTCTTTCTCTTACTAATCTGCCTTAAGTGTGAGTTGATCTTTCAGCAAACTTTCTGGGGAAAGGGGAAGCTTCCCCTCACCCCGACACACAGGATCTTTGCAATAATACATATTCAAAAGGATATCAAACAACTGAAAAGTTGCTCATCTTGCCTAGACTTCAGAGAAATAAAAAATAAAATTGCAATGAAATGCCATTACATAAACTCCCCAAATGCTATTTTTTTTTTTTAAATCATGAAATAAACCAAACTGTTGGCAACGATTGGGGCTATTTAAACTCTCAAACACTACTAGTCAGAGTTATCATTGATCATATGTTTAGCAATATCTAATAAAGTGTAACAACATGTATACTTTATTACCTAGTAATTCAGATGTTTAGCCAACTGAAATGCATACACATGTTCAGCAGAATTTTTTTTTTTTTTTTAAGACAGAGTCTCATTCTCCTGCCTGGGCTGGAGTGCCACGGTGTCAGTCTAGCTCACAGCAACCTTGAACTCCTGGGCTCAAGCCATCCTCCTGCCTCAGCCTCCCAGGTAGCTGGGACTACAGGCACAGGCCACTGTGCCCAGCTAATTTTTTTCTATTTTTAGTTGTTTGGCTAATTTCTTTCTATTTATAGTAGAGATGGGGTCTCGCTCTTGTTCAGGCTGATCTCGAACTCCTGAGCTCAAGCAATCCTCCCACCTTGGCCTCCCAGAGTGCTAGGATTATAGGCACGAGCCACCATGCCAGGCCAGCAGATATTAATAGATGTGTTAGATTAGAATTTTTATAGCAGAACTACAACTAATAGTGCCAAATATTAAACTCCCAAATGGCCAAGAAAAAAGGGTATATAAATTTTGAAATGTAAGTATTCACATATTAGAATGTCATACAAGAAAAATTTTAAAACTATAAATTTCTGCATCAATATTGATTATCACAACTAAAATGTTGAATAATAAATGCTAGATACAAAGAATATCATACTGTATTTACATAAAGTTCAAAAATAGCTGTAACTACTCTTTGGTGACAGAACTCATGATAGTAGTGACTCTTTAGCAACAGAAGAAGTTAAAAGAGGAGGCTTCTAGTGTAATAAGAACATTATTTATTCCTCTAGATGTGCTTACATGACTATGTAGAGTTTTAAAAATTGATCAAGATACACAACTTTTTTGAATACTTTACTCCATAAATAATTTAGGAAACAGGCATAGCGGTGTGAATTAACACATATTTGGTTTTAAGAAATGAAAATATTGTGTGCTAGAAATATAAGAAAAATAGTGTGAAGAGAATGAATGAGCAGAATATTCTTCATAATCCAAACTAGAAGATCCGATAATTAAAAAAGGAAACATAAAAACAAATGTCACCACATTTTATGAGTTTGTATTGTTTACTTATCTATACTTTTGAAAATTCAACCTATAAGGTTTTTATTTTATTTTATTTTTTTATTGTTACTCTTCTTTTTTTAATTTATTTTTTAATTTCAGAATAATAGAGGGGTAAAAATGCTTTGGTTACATATATTGCTTTGCCTCACCCAAGTCAGAGCTAAGAGCATGCCCATCCCTGAAAAAGTGTGAATTTACCCATCCCCTCATTCCCCGCCCACCTGCCCAATACTCGATGAAGGTTACTTCCATATGTGCACATAAGTGTTGATCAATTAGTGCCAATTTAATGGCAAGTACA
>CAUYSK010026080.1:0-36827 GCA_963575035.1 Avahi laniger
ATAGAAAGAAATTAATTGGACAGCTAACAATATATATAGAAAAATTAGCCGGGCATGGTGGCACATGCCTGTAGTCCCAGCTACTTGGGAGGCTGAGACAGTAGGATTGCTTGAGTCCAGGAGTCTGAGGTTGCTGTGAGCTAGGCTGATGCCACGGCACTCGCTCCAGGCAAGAGAGTGAGACTCGTCTCAAAAAAAAAAAAACAAGGACTTATACCTGTCAATGTAATATTCAAGGTTTTAACTACTCATATATCAGCATATTTCACTATTAATGTTTAAACCCGATATAGCTTATATCAAATTAGAAAATGTTTGTAAAAGTGCTTCATAAAAATTATAAATGAGTGAATCATTAATTTGATATCTTGACACTCAAGTTGTAAGTGGCTGGCAGGCATAATAGAAAACATACTGAATGGTACTTAGTGGTAACGAACTGAACAGGTAATATTAATAGATCAGTTGTATAAAGAAGTCACAACTAAAGGAAAAGTAAATCAAATCAGATGGTTATTAAGTCAATAAAGTCAATACTAGATGATTTAAAATGAAAGGTACTTCCACAAAAGTCACATAACACTTTAATAAAAGATCATGATAGAACAAAAACAAGGCAGGGAAAAAAAGGTACTATTTATAGCCAAAGTTATAAACTGCTTGAAAAATAAAGGTTGGCTCTTCCTGACTACCATCACAACTCTAGTCATTGAAGACAAAAATGTTTTCCATTAACTGCCACGCCACACATACTACAAAAGAGACCATTTTTTCCTAATATTTTCCCAGACACCAAAGTCAAAGAAGCATTTGCTTCAATTTTACCGTGATGATCTGATGATCCAATATTTTGACTGGCTTCTACAAAAGTCCAAAATTTCTCTTGACTGTCTTCTGCTAAAAACTCACTGGGAGAAAAGGGGGAAATGTCAGAAATATAACAACTTAACAAAATTTCCTAATATAAACTGGATTACTAAAAAGAGTAAAAATAGATTTTGAAGTTTCCAAATGTCCATAGTTTAGCTTTTAATCTATAATATATATTATACTTCTTTAGGTATAATATATATTTTTTAATGATAAGCAAGTCTTACTATCTTATTAACTATTAATAAATTGTTAGCTTATTAACTCAGTTATTTAATAGCTTAATAACTATTTCTTAAGAAACCTGGAATAATAAAAATATTGTTAACAACAGGGAAATCCCAATATAAAGAAAGCTTATAAAAAACCCCATTGGCAAAAATGCTGTCAGTAGTGGAAGCAGAATTTGGAATTAACAATTCTAGTACTAGTTCTGCTCTCACTTATTTTCTGAAAGGCCTTACAAAGAATAAAAAGTATCTTTTGCCTGAGGTTCTACCACAATAAAACATGAACCCTAGAAAAATTTCTAGGAGACTAAAGGCAGCATGTTATAATCTTTTAACATCCATAAAGCCAAATTTTCAAGATCACCAAATGTTAGTTTAAAATTAGCACTGATCTGTTGGGCACAGTGGCTCATGCCTATAATCCCAGTACTTTGAGAGGCCAAGGCAGGAGGATCACTTGAAGCCAGGAGTTCGAGACCAGCCTGGGCAACACAGCAAGACCCTGTCCCTACAAAAAATTAAAAAATTATCCAGTCGTGGTGGTGCACACCTACAGTCCCAGCTAGTCAGGAGTCTGAGGAGGGAGGATCACTTGAGCGCTGGAGATTGAGGTTATAGTGAGTTACAATCACACCACTCCACACCAGCCTGGACAACAGAGTAAGACCCTGTCTGTACAAAAAATTAAAAAATAAAAAATAAAATTAGCACCGATCTAACAAAATCAGGTCTAATGCCATCTTAATTTTTTTCAGACTTTATACTACCAACCTAAAATAATGGCCAATCTAAATTTCCCTTCATACAAGAGTCTGAGTCCCCTAAAAGGAAATGCATGGAGTAATTGGATGATTCATATCAATTGGTTATCTTCTCCTCTGAGTCATAATACTAATGTAGTGGTGATCTTTCACTGTCTTAAAGCAAACTACAGATCTGGATCTCAGCTTACCTAGCCAAAGGAAGACTTTCCCATTACTTGTCAACACTGGGGTGTACAACTCTCACTCTACTCCACAGCTAGACATAGAAATATGGGAAAAATAAGAAACATTTCCTGGTAATACACAGCTTCTCTAAAAATAGGTTTCTGAAAATACCCATTATCATAATATATTACATTACTTAATGCCTCCTAAAGAGTAGTATTTTTCTAGGCTTTCTAGTAACTAACATAGACATCATACCAACCTTAGAATCTAAGATAACAGGTACTAAGACAGATACATTATGATATGCAAATAAACACTAAATTTATTAATTAAAGGTGCATTCAAAGATAAGCTAGCAGCAGGGAACCAGATGACACACTCATCAGTTGTGGTGAGAACAAGGATTCACTCAAGCTAAGACTTTCCTTACACAAGTAAACGCCATACACAAATAAATACATGCTTTTCATATAATTACAGGAAAACTTCATGAAATATACATTCTTTTTAATCCCACTGATAAATAAGTCTTACAAGGTTTAAGCGTGGAATAGTCTTAAGAAAATTAATTAGTAGATCCACCGAAATAATCCAGAGGAGAGGAGAACAATATACAATATGATTAAAGGAATGCTGCTTTTTTTTCATAGTATATTTAAGTTTGTTTTGCGCTATGTTTTTTAGCTTCTCATACCTACTCCATTGAGTAAAACTCTATGATTTCATAGCTGAAATTACATGACGTCTAGGATTTGCTTTAAAACATTCCAGTGGAGGAGGAGAGCGGATGGTTGTGGTAGTTGACTTGAATTGATAATGGTTAAAACTAGTTGATAATGCCTGGCACAGTGGCTCGCCCTTATAATCCCAGCTACTCAGGAGGCTGAGGCAGGAGGATCACTTGAGCCCAGGAGTTTGAGGTTGCTGTGAGCTAGGCTGACGCCACGGCACTCTAGCCCAGGCAACAGAGTGAGACTCTGTCTCAAAAAATAAAAATAAAAAAAATAAAAATAAATATATATATATATATATATATATATATATATAGGCTCTGTCTCTTTTTTGAGACTCTGTCTCAAAAAAAATAATAATAATAATAATATACATACACACACACACACACACACACACACACACACCCCACCAGGTGATAGGCATAGAGAGAGCACATTATACCATTCTCTCCATTTATAAACATTTTGAAATGTCATAATCTACAACAAGATTTTAATATACGACCAAAAAAAACTACAAAACAGCCTCAATGAATGTCCACTAGATAGCACAAATCTGTTGATAAATTTTTTTTCTTAAGTTTCCGAAGTTATTGTGGGACAGCAAAATTAGTCTTCCTTCTACACAGGACCAGAAGGGGAGAGAAGTGAATATTTAAGGAGGGTCTGTTATGTGACAGTCACTACGTTCAGCATATTCACCCATATCCTCATATCCGTGCAGCCACCCTGAGATATAATCCTTTTTTAAATAAAAAAACCTGCTACACAGAGATGTTATTAACTTGCCTAAGGGCACAGAGTTAGTAAATGGAAAGGCTGGAATGTAAATTCAAGTCCAGTTGATTGATACCTCTATCAAGCTGCATTCTTAGGCCATTATAATATCTAGCACTCAACAAATGATTATTAGTTTTTATTTTAATAATAATACTATTTACATAATATTTCTGTTAGTAACTATAACTGCTGAAAACATTCAGGATTTTACTTGAATTAAAGACAAATGTCACTTCGTGGACAACTACAAAGCTATAACCACTTCATAATCATCAGGTCCAATCTAAAATTATACACAGGAATATTTTTAATCCCTAAGGATCAGATGAAAGAAAGGCAAAAGGTGTGCAGTAGATGTGTGCCTTGAAGGACAGAAAAAGATTCTGGGCTGGGTATGGTAGCTCACGCCTGTAATCCTAGCACTCTGGGAGGTCGAGGCTGGAGGATTGCTTGAGTTCAGGAGTTCAAGACCAGCCTGAATAAGAGTGAGATCCTGTCTCTACCAAAAAGAAAAAGAAAAAAAAGAAAGAAGTAAAAAAACAAAAATCCAGCTGGGCATTGTGGCTCATGCCTGTAGTCCCAGCTGCCCGGGAGGCTGAGGCAGAAGGATTGCTCAGAGTCCAGGAGTTAGAGGTTGCAGCGAGCTACAGTGACGCCACTGCACTGTACCTAAGGCAATAGAGTGAGACTCTGTCTCAACAAAAAACAAACAAGGCAATTGAGCAGCCCCCTCAAGACTCCCCACCAAAAAAAGAAAGAAAAAGATTCTGACCCTTCGCCCTCATCCAGATGGACAGGGTGCCACAATCCATCATGGAGCCTGCCACAGACATAGGAGTGAAGAACAGTGGCCTCAGCCAGCTCTGGAGGGGAATACGGAGTGGATCAAATAAGCAGAGATCACGTCTGAGTTGCCTACACGTCCCGTTACTTTGACAAACTGTATGCAAATAGCCACAGGAGCAGAGGCCTAACAATAGTGAACCAAAATGGCAAATGACCAGGTATGTCATGAAACGGGGAGATGTTTGTGATGGGGGAGTTAGTGAAGGAAACATTACATCTTACTCATGCATAGTGATCAAAATAACTGAAAAAAATTGAGCAATTAAGTCTGACAATTTTAGCTTTCTTTCTCAAAAGTCCATAGGTGTATACCACAAAAATCTTCTAGGACAATGTACAAATACCAAGAAATTCGTATACATAAAAGCAAAAGTAATGAAATATAATTCAGTTAAGAAAGTTAAACAGAATATCACAAAACATCTGTTATGGTTAACTGGACAAAATTATTCATAAAGTCATAGTAAATCTCAATGACTTGGATTTATACCAGACAAATCATTGAAAATAAGATTAGCAAGAAAAAAAAAGTTCAGTTATTTGAGTTCTGGCTCAAGTACTCGGGATCTCAACAGACCTTCATTTGCTTCACTTTTACAACTATTCTGTATTAATACAGTTCTGACATTCGAGGAGCTCAATCCATTTATCAAATTAGCTACTGTAACATCACTATGAAATATATACAGTGGGTTTTGGGTTCTGTTTTGGGGTTTTTGTTTTGTTATTTCATTACTGAGAAAAGGTAGGCAAAGAGAAGTGATGGAACAAAGTCTATTCAGCAGAAAGTCCAGTAGGCTCCTGAGCAAGTCAAGACCAGCTCCTACAAATCCCATTGTCCCACTGGTCCTCTTGGCAACACCAAATGAGCCTGAGGTGCAAACACAACAAAACTCTTCATTCATATTTTTCTAGGGACTAAGGGGAAAATGTTAGAAGACAAAATTCTATTTTTTTTTTTTTTTTTTTTTTTGAGACAGAGTCTCGCTTTGTTGCCCGAGCTAGAGAGACTGCCGTGGCGTCAGCCTAGCTCACAGCAACCTCAAACTCCTGGGCTCAAGCAATCCTCCTGCCTCAGCCTCCCGAGTAGCTGGGACTACAGGCATGCGCCACCATGCCCGGCTAATTTTTTCTATATATTTTTAGTTGTCTAATTAATTTCTTTCTACTTTTAGTAGAGACGGGGTCTTGCTCTTGCTCAGGCTGGTTTCGAACTCCTGAGCTCAAACAATCCGCCCGCCTCGGCCTCCCAGAGTGCTAGGATTACAGGCATGAGCCACCGCTCCCGGCCAGAAGACAAAATTCTAAATCGAAGATGACCACATAGTTAACTAAGTCATGTCATGGTTCAAATTTCTAGCGCTGTTATATACTGAGACTTACACCAAGTGCTTGCTTTTCAATCTACCTACATTTTTACACTTTGGAAAGAGTATCTATAAGTCCTAACTACACATTACTTGAGATACGATAAAAATAAGTTAACCATCCATAAACATATAAAACCTGGCTATAAAGCAAGGGATATTTATATTATAAGTGCCAGCTAAAAAGCACACTTGGAATATAAAATTTCCCAAGAAGTTATTGACTATATTGTGTTTTATCAGTTTTAAGACATACCATTATTTTATGAAAAATGCTACCCATTATAATTGTAAGATAACTTCTTTATTTTATTAAAAATGCAAACTGATTTTGGAGATGTCAGAACACACAGATCTTAGAACAGATAAAACCTGTTCATTTCCTCAGATTCCCCTCTGTACTCTCTTATCTTAGAGTCTTCTTCCAAGTTCCTAAGAGGAGCATGTTCTCTTTCCCCCAGCTTGCCAAGCTCTCTTCTCTTCCTTTTATTAATCTCCTCTTAAAACTTTCTTCAAATAAGGAGAAAATGTTAAGTACGACTCTCTTCCCTTACTACCATGCTTTGATTTTCCTGGAACATAACATAATTTAACCAATTCAATATATTTTTCTAAAGAAGTTCCCAACTATCTCTATGAATCCATATAGCCTTTGTCCTACTAAAAGACAGGTTCAGTGCCCTAACAGCCTTTATACAGCACATAACACAGTGCACACTGAAAGAGGCTCTTAATAAATGCATTTGATGACAATCTCACTCCCTAAAAAGCTCCTGAATATTCACTGGCAGAAACTACTCAAATATGTGAAAGGAAAAAAAAAATGTCTTCTTACCTGGTTTCTAACAACAATGGGGTAGAAAACCATTTTGTTGTAAGAGAGGTTGTAACAGCTTTTGAATCTGCCTTTACTGAGGAGAATAGCCATAGGCCAGTAAGTACAACCACAAGTTCCATTTTACAGCAAACTCCTAAAAGGGAAAAAAAGAAAAAAAGTTTTGCTACAAGGTAATGTTTAAACCTTAATACTCAGAGATGCAAAATAACAATACTCGGAGACACAAAATAACATTAAAGTTACAGAAATAGAAATGCTTCTGAAATAATAGCAGTACTTAATACCTAGACAGTCCAGTAGATAGATATTTGCTGAGTGACTGACATGTAACTAAAAGCATGTAGTGTATTACATTCTTTCCCTACAAAGGCTCTGCTTCATTTCCTGGGGAGTCTGTACTGTACAGAGGTATAAAAGGCAGTTGGGGCTGGGTGTGGTGGCTCATGCTTATAATCCCAACACTTTGGGAAGCCATGACAGGAGGATGGCTTGAGGCCAGGAGTTAGAAACCAGCCTGAGCAACATAGTGAGAGCCCATCTCTACAAAAAATAGAAAAATTAGCAGGATGGCCCATGCCCGTAGGCCAGTTACTCAGGAGGCTGAGGTAGAAGGATTGCTTAAGCCCAGGAGTTTGAGGTTGCGGTGAGCTATGATCATGCCACTGCACTCTAACCTGGGCAACAGAGTGAGACCCTGTCTCAAAAATAAAATTAAATTAAAATTTAAAAATTTGTTTTGAAAGTCAGTTGGTGGCACACCAGGTTGCACACAACCATACTTTATAAAGCGTGAGAATAAACAAAGCTGAGATAAATGAAAACATAAATGATGTTAAGATGTTAAGAGCTAACATGCATCCCCCAAAAAGTTACGTTGAAGTCCTAACTCCTAGTACCTCAGAAAGTGAACTTATTTGTAAATAGGGTCTTTACAGAGGTCACTAAGTTAAAATGAGGTCATTAGAGTGGGCCCTAATCCAATATGACTGGTGTTATAAAAAGGGGAAATTTGGACACAGTGACAGACACCCACAGAGGGACAACTATGTAAAGCGACACAGGGAGAATGCCAGATAAAGACATAGACAGGCACTGAAATTCCGTTGTAAGCCAAGGAAGGCCTGGGGCTCCCAGAAGCTGGAATAGGGAAGGAAAGATCCTCCCCTATGGATTTCAGAGTGAACATGGTCCTACAACATTTTGATTTAGGACTTCTAGCCTTCAGAACTGTGAGACGTAAATTTCTGTTGCTCTAAGCCACTGAGTTTGTGGTACTTTGTCGTGGCAGCCCTAGTAACTATTAATATATTAATACAATGGGAATGGATCCCAAATGTAAACTCGAAGACAGGTTCTGAAATGAGGAAATGTAAGAACTCAGCGGGTTCCCCGGCCAACTATCCTCATCTATAAAACGAGGAAGCTGGGGTCACTAGGAAAGTGGCATGGCCACAGAATGCAGGCCCCCTGACTCCATCAGCATCCTGCCAACCCTCCACCAACCCTGCCAAGATCATCGAAGACAACAACCAGACCATTGCAGAAAAAGGTCTCCAGCTGCATTCTCTAATCTGATTTTTCATCCCGGAAGTATGCCTAAGAGAACCCTAATTGGACTTCCCCTGAGCCTTATAAAAGTCAGCATCCAAGCTCCATCCATTTGAATGGGACTAAAAGGGTGTATTCAATATGTGGGAAGCACTAAACGATCCTTGTGTTTGTGAATAATCGTTAGCTCTGGTAAGGTTCACACCAGTCTCATCCCAGTTCCTTGATACTGGTTATAAATCTATTGTTGGTGGAGTGTGGGGGACCAGTCAGTAGGTTTTTTTCACAAAAATCATTATCATTGGTGCTAACATCCTACTTCACATAACACACAGTGTCTCTGAAGAACAATGGCCAAAAGCAAAATAAATTACATCCAATAGAAAAGTAGCTTTTAGAAGAGTTTTTAGTTCAGGTACTGTCAACTTCTTCGAAAACAAAAAAAATTAGTATGAATATCCCCTTTATAAATGAAGATACTCTGAAGTATTAAAGAAAAAAAATCAACATTTGTAAAGCCTGCTATAGAGGCTCTGTGGAAACAAAAGAATACACAGTAAAAATAAAATCTACTGAAAATGGAGCTAACCAAACCAGCTCTTTGACCATGAAACCTGCAAGCAGTGATTCCTGGCTGGGGGGGAAAGAGGATGTAGGCCCCTTTTGGAATCTAGTAAAGTTACTAATGTTTTCCAAAGAGGAGCAAGCAAGGACCTAGATTTTTATATACAACTTCAGACCACTCAAGAACTCTCCTAGGTAAACCTTCCCCACAGGTCTGTGGACTGCAGGCTCAGCATGACAAACAAACATGGTTTCTAAAAAGAGAAAACCTTTTTGCTCTGGGGAGCTGTGATCAATTACTGAGTTTGCTACTTACTAGCAATTTAACCAAGAACATGTTACCTAATTTTCCTGGCCCTTAGACTTCAGACCATAAAATAGGAAAAACATTATCTGATGCCCAGGGTCACTGGGAGAATGAAAAGGCATTATGAAAATCACTTTGTTTAGTGTCAAGTAATATACCAGAATTGATTGTTATAGCAAAACATTTTGTCATAAGGAAAAAAACTGTCTTCTAAATTAAAAAATGGCACATCATCATTACTGCATGACCTCAAAAGTATGCCTTGGAAATTTATCTTCTGTGGCTAGGAAAAAAAAATCCTCCTTAAAAATCACTGAGTTTCTAAATCGGAGACAGCACATGAACTGTGTTCAAGCCATATTATGGTCCTACGTTAATGATTTGTCCTGAAGGGACCTAGATGTGTAATCCCCAGAAGGGGGTGAGTCTTGATGACAATTTCGATATGACTGCACAGTTACTCTAGGCACATAGCAGGCAGAGTAGTAAGGGAACCTGTGGTATGACAAAAGGTCCCTGAGGAAACCTTAGCATTTACTGAGAAATGACTCTGGGCTAAGCATTGTGTTAGGTGCTTTACTTAATACAACAACCCAGGGGACTGAAGTTCCTTGAGGGCAGCAACCACATCTACTTTGTTCGCTACTGCTAAAAGCAAAACAGCATGGTGCCTGTGCCTGACACACAACAGATATTCCAGGAATAGGCTGCTTGAATACATGAAACAGTATCATCTTCACTTTAAGAACAAGAAAAGTGAAAGCTCTGAGAGGCTAAGTACCTTGACCAACTAACACAGCAATGCTTAGAACCCATAGCTGCCTGCTTTTAAAGTTCTACAACACCATGCTATCTCCCTTTGTTCTCTGGTGTTAGAAAAGGTAAGAAGTCATACTGTGCAGATTCAGACTGAGCAAAGTGCTATACGGTAAGAACCAAGGCAAGCCCAAGGACTTTCTGTGGCCCAAATCTTAGGGGAAAAAAGTGGCTAAGAGAGGAACAGTTTCAACCTGAAACCAAGGGAGCAGGCCTGAAGCCAGGACCAAAGCAAACCAATCAACCAGCCTTATGGACTCAGTTAGGTTGGCTTCGAGGACTGCATGTGAACACCTCAAGAGCAGAGACTTTTGTCTGTCACAGTCACCATGCCTAGCATAACACTTGGAACATAGGGGGTTGTCAAAATAAAATAAACACAGGCTTCACTCGTTAAGGAATGAATGAAAATGACAGGAACAAAAGGAGTAGGGCACCAAGAGTAAAGATGCTACAAAAAGCCTAGGACTGTAAGATGGGAAAAAACGAAAATCCTTCACTATGAACCTGTAACTTACTCAGAGATCCCCTTGGACTGTTTTAAAAAGGGAGAGAGTGTGTGTGTTCTTGGGCAGAAATATAGCACCATTAGAGATGAGAAAGGGAGGAAAGCGATACATTAATAAAGTGCTTTGCTACCCTGACTTGACATTCTTCATTCCACAGTTATTTCCAGAGGAAAAGGTTGTCCAGAGAAGCAGAGATAAGAACTTCAGTGTTTTGTTTGAGGATGCCTTTGGTTTGTAAGATCCCTATCTCTATCACTCTAATGCTAGGTTAAGGACCTAGGGGTCCTTAAAAGTTGCTTATGAAGGCAAATAGTCTGAGAGATAAGAGTTGTCAGAATGTGCAATGTGGCATTGCATGATCACAGGTATTATGCTTGTGGCACGATGGATAAACAGAAAACAGTCTTCACCAAGTTCTAGGCCCAACTGTATCATCAACCATCTGTAAGATCCTGATATCTTTAAACTAAGATCCTATCTCTTGCTCATTTATCTGCAATAATATATAGGGAGTATTAATAAAAATTAATAGATAGCCCTCTGAGTTTCAACATATATGATAGCAAGGAAAAATATTAGAAATCACCCCTTTTTGAGAAATAAATTAACTTCTCAAACTTTATATACATTTACTATATACCTATTAGTAAAACTATTTGCTGTAAACCACATAAACCTAATTTCAGCTCAAAGTAATTATACTACTACACATCTGATATGAAAATGATCATAGAACTGCAGAAAAGTTCCAACAGAAATTTCTTGATAGTTTGATTTATTCCCCTCAAGTTAAACGTGCATTATAAAGGTGCCATGTTGCTGTACAAAGGATTATGTTTCCTTCAATAAGTTTCAGCTAAGTTTATCAAAAGCCAGTCAAACAGAAAGTCTATAATCATCCCAAGTTTTGTGATGTTGTTAAACAGCTATTTAAAATGTCTGTTCAAACTCTTGCAAGTGTACAAGATATTTCAAGGAAAGAGGGCGCTTTATACTAAAATTGGCTGGCAAGTGCATCAATAAATGTTTCCAAAACAGTTAGTGTAGCACTGTAAGGTAAAATACCTCAAATCTGGCAAGAAATGCAAAACAAGCTAGAGATTCTGGCCAGGAACAAGAACAGTTCATATCCATAACTTAATGGCGAGGTATGCAGATCTAACTCTGACAGGTCCCATACTAAAAGTGAAACCGGATCATTCAATTTTCAGCAAACAGTATTGTTTCATATATTAAATGAAAACGTCAACGAACATGCAACACTCGAATTCATTTTAGAAAAAACAGAAATCTATAAAAAGAGCAAGTTGTTCTCCAATCAGAGTCCTGGTTCTCAACCTACTTAGGGTCAGCCTTGGTCTAAATTCATGTTAGGCGCTTCCCCTACTTCCTTCTGCACATGGGCACATGGGTCTCAGAGCACTTCAAAGGCGGCTCAGGACTCCCGAAGAGAGCCCGCTGCCACTCCTGCGGAAGCGATACTTTGTCCGGAAGACCACGGAGGACAACTTGAGCCGCTTGCAAACAGGGGGAAGTCTGGGACACCGGAGGGGAAACTGAGGCAGGGCAGAGGCGGAAACTCAAGGTGACAGGGGCACAGGGTTGCCTCGAGCCCCAAATCCTCTCCCTGTTCATGAGGCCTCCACACGCCACCCCTGAGTACCTGTCACCGGCCGCGCAGCCGCGGCACACGCGCCTCTCGCGTCCCCTTTGCTGCCCAAGCCCAGGCCGCTCTTCGACCGCTACAGCGCCTGGGACAACGCCAGGACGGGGCGGGGCGGCAGCAGCGGTGCCGGCTGCGCCAGTGAAAAGCCGACACGCGCCTTTCCCGCGGCGCGCCTGGATAGTCCGGCTTGCATAGCAGTAGCCCAGCAGCCGGCCGCCTTAATACTTCCGCTTCCTAAAAGTGAGACCGGGGACTTCCGGCTACTGAGTCGCGGTGAGGCAGCCCAGAGCGTCGCGCGGTCGCCATCTTATCTCCTCAGAGGCCCCGCCTATCTCCTTACTCCCGCCCTGCAGTGTGGAGAGGGCGTCCGCCAAGTCCTCAAGGTCTTGGGTAGGTGCGTAGAGCGCACAGCTGGGACCCCAAAATTTTACCAGCTGGTGAAGCCAGAGAGGGGATTTGAACCCTTTTTTTCTGATTTGGAATCTGAGATTTACTCCCTTAAGCCCTTCTGTTAGAAGCACTCTTGTACAGTCAAGGACAATTTGTCTTAATATTTCTGAGCATCTTAGACTTTACCCTAAACCCTGAAGTTTGATATTAACAGCTTCCGTTCCAGGGGACGTGGTAAAAGGAAGACTTTTTAAGTGCTATGAGCCGATTTAGCTTATCATATTCGGGCAGTGGCAGCTTAGTCTACAGGGATTACTTTGTCCTTTGATTTTTTTTGCGAATGTGTATCACTGTTTAAAATTGTTTTAGAATACGTGACCGTGGACAGATCATTTTACCCACCCTGAAATGGAGAGGGTATATTTTTAACTTTATGTCAACGAGAACTAGCCAAAAATACATTTAAAAGTACATAAAACGTGTAAAATTTTCACTGACTCCTAATTGTGGGATACAAACAGCCATTTCTCTGAAAATGCCAGAAGGACTAAAAACTCTGCTCAGTCTATTATCTGTATGTCTGTACTGTACTTAAAAACTTCCGTAGCTAACTACTGGGTTTTCTGTTCCTTGCTAGAACAAAAGGAGCAAAAATAATTTTAGGGAATGAACATGAGCATTTTAAAATTCATTTCTTGAGGGAGCTTCTGTTAGTAGCTTTCCATAGTGTGGTTTGTACCCCTCATTAAATCACTTCAGGTGATGCTTCCTTTATTTTACCGCATTACAAATTTGTTTACTTTTTTTTTTGACTTGGTCAGCTGCTGTGTGATACATGAACAAAATCAAAGTTTGCTTAGTTGTAAGGTACAACTAGGTGATATTACAGAGCTTCTAGGATAGTTAAATTTCTCTTTTTTAAAACTTTTCTCTGAAAGGTGCTAGCTTCTTTGAACAAAAACAGATTTTTAAATTTTTTTAACTTTTTATTTTGAAATAATTACAAATTCACAAGAAGTTGCAAAGATAGTACAGAAAGGTCCCATGTACCCTTCAACCCATTCCCCTGATGATTACATTTCAAATATCTATAGTGCAATATCAAAACCAGAAATTGAGTTGGTAGGATGTGTTTGTGTGTATATATATTTGTCATTTTATCACATGTAGATTTGTGTAACTACCACCAAAATCAATAGTACACAAAGATCTACCTTGTGCTACCCTGCTATACAGTTAGAACTACCCTCCTGCCTCCACCCCCCAGCCCATAGCAACCATCAATTTGATCGCTAAATGCAAAATTTTTTAATTCTAGAATGTTATATTAATAGAATCATGCAGTGTGTGGCCTTCTGATTTGGGCTTTTTTTTACTCAGTGTAATGCCCTTCAGAGTCATCCAAGTTGTTTGTGTCAGTAGTTTTTTCCTTTTTATTGCTGCGAGTTTTCTTCCTCTGTCTTCTCTTCAAAATTTTCTCTTTGACTTCAGTTTATGCAGTTTGAATATGATATATACCTACATATAGATTTTTTGTTATTTATCCTATGTAGTGTTCTCTGGGCTTCCTGGATTTGTAGTTTGGTTTCTGTAATTACATTTGGAAAATTCTTAATGATTACTTCAAATATATCTTCTGCTTCTTTCTTTCTCTGCTTACGGTATTCCCACTGTATTATATATGTTACATCTTTTGTAATTGTCTCTCAGTTCTTGGATATTCTGCTTTGGTTTTATCATTCTTTGTTCTCTTTGCATTTCAGTTTGGGAAGTTTCTATAGACATATTATAACCATGGAACTAGTCCCAACTTGTTCAACTTTGTCAATAACAAAATGATGAGCTGTTGTTCAGTTGCAGTGGCCCCTCAGGTTGCAAGTCACAAACATGCACAGATGAACCAAGCATGCCTTCTTAGTGACCCTGGAGCCAGCTGGAACGAAAAAGTCAACCACATACGGAATGTAAGTACCAGGCTGAGGAGTGCAGACCAAATTAAGAAGCCAGGGGAGCCCTGTTTTTTCCAAGTGTGAAATTAAGAGCCCAGGACCCAGCACCACCCCATTGCATTTTCCTATCTCGCTCATAGTTACACTCTTCCTATGAAACCTGCCTCTAGACCCCAGTTCAGAGAGACAGATTTGAGCATTGCTTCCTGTCCACTTGCTGGTTGACCTTGCAATAAAGTCCTTCTTTTCTCTAAAGCTAGTGCCATAGTATTGGCTTCTATGCACCCAGGACAGTGAGCCCATTGCTAGGTGACAATGTCTTCAAACATACTGATTCTTTTCCTGGGCTGTGTCTAGTCTACTGATAAGCCCAGCAAAGGTATTCTTCATTTATGTTAGTGTTTTGTTTGTTTTAGAGACAGTCTAGCTTTGTTTCCTAACCTGGAGTATAGTGGCGAGCTCACTGCAACCTCAAGCCCTTGGGCAATTTTTTTTTTTTTTTTTTTGTAGAGACAGGGTCTCACTATGTTGCCCAGGCTGGACTCAAACTCCTGGTTTCAAGTGAAGTGGAAAATTGGAAAATTCCACTAAAGTGGAAAATTTCACTACCGGGTTTCCTCCCTTGCAACCTTTTCCTGGGCCTCCTCCCCTTCTACTCTCCCCCCAACAGCTGCCTCCCTCATAAATCACCTGTAGCAATTAGAGTACCAGGCTGTGAAGTAGCTTAGGACTCTGCCTCACTAAAGTTAACCCTGCTGTAACCGTGCCCCTCCTCCTTAAGCAGACTGTATAAAAGACTGCGATGCTCTTTGTCTGGTGCTCAGAATTTGGGGAGAGCAAATTCCTCTCTGGGCCTTGCTGGCCGGTGTGGAATACAACCTGTTTTTGCTATGTCTCCGTGTGTCTCTCGGTTTGTTCCTGGTCATCTCTGCTGTAACACAAGCAGTCCTCCCACTTCGGCCTCCCACAGCACTGGGATTATAGGTGTGAGCCACTGCGCCCAGCTCATTTCAATTATCGTTTCTGTTTTTTGTTGTATTTTGTTTTACAGGAGAAAAAGCATACAAATTTATGTACATGGAGGCATCACAGGGAAGAAAAGCGAGTACCCCAGTGTTTTTTATTTCTGGCATTTCCTTCTGATTTTATTCTTAGAGATTCTATGTCTGTGCTTATATTACCTGTTGTCCCCTTTTTCCATCAGAGCCCTTAGATTGTTAATTAAAGTTAAACTTTCAGTCTGGTAATTCTAAAACCTTTGCTATATCTGAGTGTGGTTCTGATGCTTGCTTTGTCTCTTTAGTTGGTGTTTTTTCTTGCCTTTTTGCATGCCTATAATTTTTTGTCGAAAGCTGGAGATGATGTATTGGGTAAAAGAAACTGAGGTAGGCCAGGCAGGGTGGCTCACCCCTGTAAACCCAGCCCTCTGGGAGGTCAAGGTAGGAGGATTGTTTGAGGCCAGGAGTTCAACACCAGCCCGGGCAATATAGCAAGACCCCATTTCTACAAAAAAATAGAAAAATTATCTAGGCAAGGTGGCACACATCTGTAGTCCCAGCTACTCAGGAAACTGAGGCAGGAGGATCACTTGAATCTAGGAGTTTGAGGTTGCAGTGAGCTATGATAATGCCACTACACTCCAACCTGGGCAACAGAGTACTGTACTTAAGAACTCCTATAGCTAACTATTATTGGGTTTTCTGTTCCTTACTAGAACAAAAGGAGCAAAAATAATTTTAAGGAATGAACATGAGCATTTTAAAATCCATTTCTTGGGGGAGCTTTGGTCTCCACAAAAAAAGCAAAAAAAAAAAAAAAACCCAAAAAACAAAAAAACAAAAAAAGAAACTGAGGTAAATAAGCCTTTGTGAGTGGAAAAAGCTCAAACTGTTTTCCTCCGCCCTCACACGTGACATCGTAAGACTTCAATGACCACTGAGTGCCATGACGTGTGCCTGTACTTACAGCTACTCAGGAGGCTCAAGTGGGAGGATCACTTGCGCCCAGGGTTTGGGGCCAGCCTGGGAAACATAGCAAGGCTCAATCTCTTAAAGAAAAAAAGAAGACTTCTGTGACCACACGGTGGGGATTTCTTCCTGCAAGCAATCAATTCTGCAGTAGACACCAAGTGGGCGTCCTCCAGTCCAATTCAATTCTGATGCTATCTACCTCAGTATTGCCTGGAAATGAACTTATTTTCAAAACACATTTCAAACATGTGGCCAAATAAAGTAGAAAGAAATTAGAAGAGGCAGAAAGAATATGCAAATTGAGGTCACAAGGGAAAGAGAAAGCAATACATATAACCTGTCCCACTATGAGACCAGGTTATTTGGTCTCACCCATAAAGGTGGGACATCTCAAAGGGGTAGGGGCTTTCAGGATATAGGTAGGTTCAGAGATTCTTTGATTTGCAACTGGTTAAAGAAATGAAGCTTTGTCTAAAGGCTTGGACTGTTTTAAGATAAGGAAGTCTGTTAATCTGAGACAAACCACTGGACATAATACTAGATGCAAGTCATCTGTTAAGTAAACTGATGGCCTGCAAGTGTGGTTCAACTTTTGTCTTACATGGCCGTAGGTCCTGTTAATAATTTAGTATCTTATTGTCACAAAGGATAACTCTAAACAGGAGGGAGCATAACAAGGCATATCCAACCTCCCTTCTCATGCCCAGGGAACTCAATTTTAAGGTTTTTCTGTAGTGCCCTTGGCCAAGAGGCTGTCTGTTCAGTGGAGGGGAGGCTTAGGATTTTATATTAGTTCACAGTGTCTAGGTGGGGCATTGTTAGGATAACTTACAGCTATTGGTGGCCATTGCTCAGTCTAGAGTCCATTTAGCAGGTGGCTTCTAAATGATTAGAAGGGTTTGGGGGTAGGAAGTGACTGAGTTGTCATTTCAATGCCTCTCCAGTCCTGATAATTTGAAGGGGGCTTGCATTCCTCAGATAAAAAATGTCTTTTCAAAAAAAAAATGTCTTTTCATGGATGAGATCCTCAGGTTGGAGGCTTAAGAGAATTGCATTTCTTTTGAAAGACAGTGGTCAGATAAGGAAATTCCAATGACGGTCCCACCCTGTGCTTGGGGAGGGGGTGGAAACAAGACTAAATTAGAGGGACCTTGACTCTGAGGCAGCTTCTAAGGCCTTTCAACATGTCCAAGTGCCAGTCTTTGGGGTATCACTTTGTGGCCCCAACACTACGATCTCTCTGACTGACTCTTCTTGTGTTGCCTCTCTTCCACTGCCACTCGGAAAGGTCCTCCACTTTCAAGGACTGCTGTGGTTAGTTGTGCCCACTTAGATAATCTCCCCATCTCAGGCTGCACACCCTTAATCACACCTGCAAAGTCGGTTTTGCCATGGAAGGCAACATTCACAGGTTCTAAGAATCAGAACATGGACAACTTACGGACTGTACTCAGGGACCGTACAACTTAGGGCCACATTGCCACGTAGATGTAGGCTTACACATGTAGATCATCTTATTGATGATGAAGAGCAGGATTACTCAGTGAATTGTTTCTTTATCATACCGTTACTGCAAGTGTTACAGCAAGTGGTCCCGAGGACAAACCGAGCGGCACACAGAGAGTTGGAGAATCAAAGTTTATTCGGCGGCGGGCTCAGAGGGGCCTCGCCACCAAATTCTGAGCCCCGTCTACGTGATTTTTCCCACTTTTATTAAGTTGTGGTGGTCTGGGGGGTAGGGTGTCAGATGGTTAATGCCCGCCAGGTGATAGGTTAGTCGATGTGTCAGATAATAGATTTAGTGTTATGCTGATGCGCCAGGTAATAGGTTAGCTGATGGGCCAGGTAATGGGTTAGTATTATGCTGATGCGGGTCTTCCGTGAGGGGTGGGGGTCTCAGGTGGCTGACGTGCCAAGTAACAGATGGGGGTTTTCCTTTTCAGTAACTGAGGATGTTTTAGATGCAAGATGGGAACAAGAGCCGTATAAACCTCCACCTGGTGCTTTCTCCATAGACTTCAGAGTCATTTGCTTTTCCAGATGGTGTTCGAACATAAATCTGGGTACACACAGTAGCACACACGACTCATGCTTAGGTGTAAACTCAGAAGAATACTAAAGATAAAAAGCAGGCAAATCCTAGCCTTTACTTTTAATTAATCTTTTACTTGTAATTTGTTAGCTGTTACAAGGAAAACCTGAAAATGGTAGACAGTAAAACTGTGGTACGGGATTGATAGCAGCAGTTTCTCCCTGGGTCACTGTGACTGAGCCCTGTGCTGTGTTGACCAAGTGCAGTTTGTGGGTCTTTTGCAATGGAATTGTTAAGTGGATAGCAAGGAACCTCCAACTCTCCTAGGGACAAAAGTGGATGCCTCACCTTTGCTGCCTGCAGTAATTCCCCCCACACCAAAGAAACCCTCCCCTGCTTGGTGCTGCCCCATCTTAATCCTGCCCAGAGCAACTGCTACACCTAAGGGAGGGGGAAGGAGGAGCCTCTGCTAATCTGCAAAAGAATACAGGGAATACCCCAGCCCTTGGGACCCGGCAGCGGCACAATAGCATTTGGAAAGTGACCTAGAGTAACCTAAGGCTAATTATCATGCTATTGACTGTCAATCAGAGTGGTTCAGTGGTGATAATAACCACAAGCAGTGCCCATTTCAGACACTGTAAAACAATAGTGCAGACCGTAACTAGACTTGTTATGACAGGCGATCTGTTCGTAGTGTGGGGCAAATGTATCTTGCTTTTGCTCTTACTCTGTAAACCTGTATCTTGCCCTTGCTCTGTAAACCTATCGTGCCCTTCCTCGATAAACTTTGTTTCATGCTTGCCTTCCTTTTGGTGTATCTGGTCATTCTTCAGCCAAAAACACACCAAGAACCAAGGACAGACAACTATGACTGGACAGAATAAATTTGTGGTCACACAGAATTAAAATAATGCAGCGGTACTTTGGCCAGAGAGCCATGGACGGGCTTCCTACCAGTTGAGTTCTTTTCCATTCCAGGCCAGATCTTCCACCCAGAACTCTACTTATAAATCCTTCTGGGTACAGACCCAGGTTGCACCTACGGCACCAGCCTGATCTGAACTTCCTCTCTGCTGCTGTCCAGGTACACTCAGGGTCCTGGCCTCCTAAATGGGAAAGTCAGTTCTTTATCATCTAATACCTAAAGAATCTTCCTGTGGGCCCCTAGCCATCTCGTATCAGCTTTACAGAAACTTTCTAAAGACTTTCAAGTGTCTTGTTTTGAGATCACTGGCCAGCTGTGATGGGGTAGGTTAAGCTTGGCTTTGGTATGGCCCTGACCTCTGTGACCACCACTAATGTCCAGCAGCCATACCTCCAGTTCCTGTTCCAAAGCCCTTATCCCCATGGAATTTCTCATATGTTTCCTGTTTCTTGATATGAGTGTGAACTCAAATAAAATCTGAAGGCTTCTCCCCCATCAGCTGACTGAATGGACCCCCTCCTCGCTAAGGGAATATCCTAAAACTGTATTGCCTGTCATGAGGAGGGAGGTCAGACGTGCCTCATCATGTCCCCCTCCCTTCTTGGGGACATCCTTTGTAACTTATTAATAGGCCTAAGGCTATGTAAGAGAAACCTGCAGGTCCTCAATTTACACAACAAATATGTCCAGTAGCTTGTCCTGAATAACAGACCTCCTTATTTTAAAACATTCCAAGCTTTTAGATAAAAGCTTCATGTCTTTAACCAATTACAAGTCAAAGAGTCTTTAAACTCACCTATAACCTGTAAGCCCTCCACCCCACTCCCTTCAAAATGGCCCACCTTTTCGGGCCAAACCAATGTATGCCTTCCACGTATCGATCTATGACTTTCCCTGTAACCCCTGTCTCCCTGAAATGTATAAAACCGAACTGTAACCCAACCATAGTGAGTTCACTTGCTCAAGGCTACTTGGGTGTGGCTGTGGGTCCTGGTCCTCAAATTTGGCTCAGAATAAACCTCTTTAAATTATTTTACAGAGTTTGGCTTCTTTCCCATTGACAAGATAGATGGTATATCTAGTTAACATTATTTTGTTCATTTAATAAACTAATGCTTACTCTGTGCTAGAAACAATCCTTGCCTTCAAGGAGTCCAGGCTGTGGGGAGAGAGACAGAGACATAGGTAATTATAAAATAAGTGAAAGACCAGGATGGAGGTAACCTCGGGCCATGGTGACTTGCAGAGGAAGGGCCCCAAACCAGCTAGGAGAGGAAGGGAAGACTACCAGAAGCAAGGAATGCCTAGGCTGAAAGCTACTGAGAATTTCTCTGTATACCTCTCTTTCCCATGGCAATGCTTTTCATTATTAAGAAAACTAAAACCCACTGGTTAAAGAAAATCTGGAAAATTCAAATGCCCAAACAATTTACCCATACCTCTGTTATCCAAATATATCTTCATTTTAAAATTTCAATATACAGTTGGGCGTGTGGATCCTTGGGTTCCACATCTGCAGATCAAACCAATCATAGATGAAAAATATTCAATAAAAAAAGAATAGAAATGAGCAACAATAAAAAATAACACAAAAACAGTACAACAACAATTTACAGAGCATTTACATTGTATTAGAGATTATAAGCAATCTAGAGATGATTTAAAGCATACAGGAGGATGTACATAGGTTATATGAATCAATTTTGGTTTCAGCAGCCCCGGAACTGGAACTGGCTCCATGAACAAACTTCAATGACCCCTGTATGTTTTTTATGATCCCTTAACTAACTACTCGACCTTTTGAATTGTTTCCCAGTAATGATGTATTTTCTGCAAAACGAAGGAGCTGTGATTCTGAAGTCCTCTGGGCAGAGTCCCTGACACCAAAATTCACCATCCCCCATGGCCTGCCCCAGTGCACGTGGCCCCTCCTTAAAAAAACCGTGATCTCATTAGTCGCGGAGACCGATTTGAGACAGCTTCTACTCCAACAGTCTTCTGACAAGACGTTTTTCATATTTTAAAAATTCCTGTCTTCCTTGACAATCCTCATTGTCTTAGTAATTGGATCTTTGTGCAATGAGTAACTAAACCCAGGCTGAAACCCCTCTGTGGTTTCAAGAACAGAACCAATCACCCACAGATACAGAGGGACAATTGTATTCTTTTTTTCATGCATAGATTTTTTTTTATTTTGGAGATTTTATTTTAATGTGTAAATTTTTACATGCAAACACCATTTTATAAGCCTTGATAGTTTAGCTGATAACTATTACATAGATTTGGAAATGCATTTGATATCACTACTTCACCCAAATTTCTTGACTAATTTATTTAATTTATAAATATTTGGGGATTTTTCACATGTCTTTCTGTTATTGATTTCTTTCTTTCTCTTGGTTCTTTGAGAAAGATATCACTTATTTCTCATTTAATTCCCCTGTGATCAGAGAACATGCTTTCTATAATTCCAAAATTTAAAATGTATTGTGATGTTGATGACTTAAATAATAAGTGGCTGAAATCAAGAGTCACACTCAAATGAGATTTATTAAGCCAAAAACTAAGGACCCACCTGGAATAAGCACAGGCCACAAACATGATCTGTGCCCAGGGCTCTCCATCGAGGGATTTGATTGGGAAGCAAGGTATTTAAAGGGGAAAGAGCATACAGAAAAGAGAAAAGAAATGGGGAGGGGTAGGCAGTAAGGCAAATGGTTACATTCTTGTGAGGCTCTAATTAGGGCTCTCTAAATCTACATTTTACATAAGACAAGGTGAACATTCAAAAAGAGAGTAGAATGAAAGAAAATCAACTATGTAGTCTTCTCAGAGTAGGCAGAGGAGTGGCTGACAGTACCTGTCCGTGGTTTGCATCTGTGGAGATAAGCTTGCAATCCACATCATCAGTGTGAAGCTTGATGGAACTCAGGATCAAGGATTTATTTAGGTTGTAGCTCTAGGGTTACAACTGCCACGTGATTATTTTATAGGGATCATATATCCTGAAAGGTTTTAGAGCTAACAAGCAATTCCCTGTAAGCAATCTGTAAGGAAAACCATCTGGCGGGGCAAAGGACTTTTGTTGTTGTGGGAACCGAGCTTAAGCATAAGGTGGCGACACAGGCTCTTGAAATCACAGCTATTCATTTTGGGGAGAGGAAGGCCATGCTGCATGATTCCGTTCTTGGGCTTGGTCTTCCTTTTGGCATGATGAGTTTTGGGGGTCCTGAGATTTTACTTTTCCTTTGCAACCTGTTTCATAGACAGAAGTGGGGTCTTATCATGGTGAATGTCCTGTGTACACTTGAAAGGAAAGTGAATTCTGCTTATGTTGAATGGAATGCTATAAAATGTCAATTGAGTCACTTTGGGTCACAGTGTTATTCAAGTCATCTGTATTCTTGTTTTCTGTCTTATTTTTCTTTCCTTTTTATTCAAAAGGTAGCATATTTTAGATAAATTTTTGTACTTTGCACTTTTTTTTCACTTAAAAAATATATCCTAAACCAGGATCAGTGGCTCGTGTCTGTAATCCTAGCACTTTGGGAGGCCGAGGTAGGAGGATGGCTTGAGGCCAGGAGTTCAGACCAGCCTGAGCAAGAGTGAGACCCCATCTCTATAAAAAATAGAAAAATTAGCCAGGCATGGTGACGCGTGCCTGTAGTCCCAGCTACTTGGGAGTCTGAGGCAGGAGAATCACTTGAGCCCAGGAGTTTGAGGTTGCTGTGAGCTATGATGACGCCATTGTACTCACATAGCCTGGGCAACAGAGTGAGACCCTTTCTCAAAAAATAAAAAATAAAAAAATAAGTTAAATTAAAAAAAAAAAACTTTGGAGGCCAGAGCCAGTAGGATGATATATTCAATGTGCTGAAAGAAAAAAAATTGTCAGCGGAGAATTCCAGAAGAATTCCAGAAAACTGTCTTTCAAAAATGAGAGAGATGGGCCTATTAGAAGGTTGAAAAGAAAAAAAAATGAGAGAGAAATTAAGATGCTCCAGGATAAACAAAAGCTGAGGGGATTCATTACCACTAGAGCTGCCCTGCAAGATATACTAAAGAGAGCCTTTCAGGTGAAATGATGCATTCTAGAAAATAACTTGAATCTGTACAAAGAAATAAAGATCTCCAGTAAAGTTAAATACATGGGCAATTATAAAGCTAGTAGTATTTGCCATGATTTAAGATACACATCCATAAAAACAATTATTAGTCTATGTTTTAGGGTACACAATGTATAAAGATGTAATCTGTGACATCAATAACTGAGAGGGATGGACCTGTTTAGGAGCAGAGTTTTTATATATATTGAAATTAAGCTAGTATAAATATAAATTAGAGTGTTATATAATAATTTTAAGATGTTATAGGTAATCCCCATGGTAACTACAAATAAAATGGCTATAAAATACACACAATAGGAAATGAGAAGAAAATGAAAACATTTCACTAGAAAAAATCAGCTAAACACAAATCAAGACAGTAATGTATGAAATGAGGGCGGAGAAGGGAGAAGCTATAAGACATATGGAAAACAAGTAGCAAAATGGCAGAAATAAGTTTCTCTTTATCAGTAATCACTTTAAATACAAATGGATTAAACTCTCCAATCAAACCTAGATATTGGCAGAATGAATTTAAAAAATAAACAGAAGCCAAATGTGGTGTCTCGAGCCTGTAATCCCACCTACTTGGGCAGCTGAGGCAGGAGGATCACTTGAGGCCAGGAGTTCAAGACCAGCTTGGGTGATATAGTGAGACCCAGTCTCTTAAAGAAAAAGACAAAACAAAACAGGATCAACAATATGCTGCCTACAAGATATACAAATCAAGTCCAAAGACACATACAAGTTGAAAATGAAAGAAAGGATGGAAGAAGATATGTCATGAAAATAGTAACCAAAAGAGAGCTGGGGTGAATATATTAATATCAGACAAAATGAAAAAAGGTTTTAAGAGGCAAAGGCATTATGTATTAATAAAAGGTTCAATACAGCAAGAAGATATAACAATTATAAACATTTACACATCTCATAACAGACCCTCAAAAACATGAAGCAAGAATCAAGAGAAATGAAGGAAGAAATTCAGAGTTCCTTGATAATAGTTGGAGAATTCAATATCCCACTTTCAGTAATTGGTAGAACAAGCAGACAAACGATAGGGAAATAGGAGGTTTGAACAACACAATAAACCAACTAACAGACATGTGCAGAACACTCCATCCAAAAACAACAGTGTACACCTTCTTCTCAAGTGCACAGGGGACATTCTCCAGGACAGAACATAAATTACAACACATACCAAGCCTCAATACATTTTAAAAGATAGATAACACACAAAGTATCTTCAACCACAAAAGAATGAAATTAACTTAACAATTCCCCTTTCTTGCCTTAGTGTTTTCCTTTCACCATCTAACACACAGTAGACCCCCTTATCTGTGGTTTTGCTTTCTGCAGTTTCAGCCACCCCCAGTTAAGCATGGCCTGAAAATAGGTGAGTACAGTATAGTAAGATATTTTGAGAGAGAGAGACCACATATACATAACTTTTATTACAGTATATTGTTATAATTGTTCTATTTTATTATTAGTTATTGTTGTTAATCTCTTTTTTTGTTGTTTTTATTTTGTGTTTGTTTTTTGAGACAGAGTCTTGCTCTGTCTCCTGGGCTAGAGTGCAGTGGCATCATCATAGCTCACTGCAACCTCAAACTCCTGGGCTCAAATGATCCTCCTGCCTCAACCTCCTGAGTAGCTGGGACTACAGGTGCTTGTCACGATGCCCGGCCAATTTTTCTATTTTTAGTAGAGACAGGGTTTCACTCTTGCTCAGGTCTTGAACTCCTGGCCTCAAGTGATCCTCCCACCTCAGCCTCCCAGAGTGCTAGGACCACAGACATGAGCCACAGCACCAGGCCTATTGTTAATCTCTTACTGTGCTGAACTTATAAATTAAACTTTATCATAGATACGTATATATAGGAAAAACCATAGCGTATATAGGGCTCAGTACTATCTGGGGTTTAAGGCGTCCATTGGGGGTCTTGGAACATATACCCTTGCAGATTGGGAAAACTATACTTGTGCATTATTTTGTTTCCCTTCTGTTTCCACCCACTCTCTCCAAGAATTCAAACTCCCCGAAAGCAGAGATTTTGCTTGTTTTGTGTCCTTTGTACAGGAATATAACTGCATTCCCTGTCCCTAGAACACTGTTTGACCTGAAATAAATACAATAAAGTATTTGTTGAGTGAATAAACCAGCTCAAATACACATCACTAGAAAGCTTTCAAAGGTTGTTTGTATCTGGTATTTGTTTTAGGAGTCCTCATTTTTCTTTCTCTCCAATTTGATAAATATAATGTCTTCATTGATTTTGTCTTTTTTTCACCTCTGTTCATTTCTGATCAGATTAACTTGCCAATTGAACTTTTGTCTTTTGCCATTCATGCAGTGGTTTTTTAGCTCAACTGAATTTCCCTGACTTTTATTTTCCTTTCTCCTAGAATGTCTTAAGGTCATGGTATGTTTTATTGTATTTCGATGTAATGAGAATCATTGTCTATTAAATTTTTTTTTGAGACAAAGTCTTGCTCTAAGCCATGGTGCCTGATCTAAATTTTTATTTTCAAACATTAAAAAAAAAAAAAAAGATTATCAAGTCTAGCCAGGGTTCCCCTAGAATTGCCCAACAGAAGGCATATTCCTGAGCATTTTTATTATTTATTTATTTATTATTTTTTTTAGAGGCAGGATCTCATTCTGTTGCCTAACCTGAAGTGCAGTTACATGATCATAACTCACTGCAACCTCAGACTCCTGAGCTCAAGCGATCTTCCTGCTTTAGCCTCACAAGTAGCTGGGACTGTAGGTGCAGACCACCACGCCTAGCTAATTTTTAAATTTTTTTTGTAGAGACAGGATTTTGCTGTGCTTCTCAGGCTGGTCTCAAACTCCTGGCCTCAAGCAATCTGACTACCTTGGCCTCCCAGAGTGCTGGAATTACACTATGAGCCACCATGTCCCACCCTCCTGGGCATTTTTAATATTAAGAATTTTCATCACCATTGCATACTATTGACTTCTAATTCAGTGGGAGTTTTGTGAGGTTGTCAGGCCATGCCTCTGAGCATCCCATCACTCTAATGCTCTTCCAGAGCAAGAAGCTGAAGCTGTGGGAGCATCCCCATAGCGGTGTCACCAGGCCCTCAGGGTGCTCTGCTGGCACTCATCCTCTTGTTCCTTTGGTCCCACACCACAGCGGCATTAGTTACTGCTCAACTCCAGCTGTATGTTGATTTCTCACAGCCTTGCAACCCCAAGATCTCATGCAGAACACTTGCAGGTCTCACCAGGAAACAAAAGACATTTCTCGCTTCCTTTGCAGTCACTGTGTTTTTTTAAAATTTTCCGATTAGATGTTATGCCTTCATTTCACCTGTGGCTTTTACTGTTGTCAGGAAATATGCTGGGAGTGGAGTGTGGAAGGTAACATCCAGCCTCCTTTAGAAGACAATAATCTCCCACAAATCCTTATACAAGAAGTTTTAGGAGAAGGGTCCTCTGGTCTGCACTTTGCTCATGCCATCAGGACAAATACCATCAGATATTTGTCCCAGGAAAGCCTGGGACAAATCCTTTAATGCCACTTACACTTGAGGAGTATCAGGTGGGGGTGTGCAGTGCAGGCTTGCATCCAGACTGGCCTGCTGTGGAAGGCTATGTGAGCACATGGAGATGGAAACCACAAGGTTTTATGATCTCCGTGGCTTTGATCCGGCCAGAGAGCAGGCTCCTATCATGAAGGGATGTGGATGCAATCTGACAGGGTAGCTGGCTCAATTTGCATTCCATCAGGAAAACAGAGGCCACTCTATACAGTCCAAGAAAGAATTGGGGCCCAACTGTGCTGGGAGGACTCTACATGGCTCCAGAGATCCCCCTTTCCGGGGGTCCACCTGCAGGTAATCCCCTTTCCATGAATGTGAACTCCCTGACAACATGCTTCTAACCAACAGAACATAACAAAGGCATGTCATGTTCTAATGACAGCAAAGAATGACACCTTGGTGATGAGGTTACTGGAGATTGTGAGTTCCTTCTTGCTAGCAGACTCCCTCTCTTGCCTTCTCTGTTTGTGTGTGTTGATGAACCAAGTAGCCATGTTGGAAAGGTCTACGTGGCATGGAACTGAGGGTGACCTCCAGCCAGCAGCCACCTGGGAACGGGGCCCTAACCCCAACAGACCACAAGGAACTGAACTCTGCCAATAATCACTTCAGCCTAAAAATGGGTCCTTCCCCAGTCAAGGCTTCAGATGAAACCTCAACCCTGACCATCAACTTGATTGGCCTTGGCAGAGACCCTTAAACAGAGGATCCAGCTAAGACGTGATCAGATTCCTGACCCGAAGAAACTACTAAATGTGGCTTATTTAAGCTATAAGTTTGTAGTAATTTATTATGCAGTAACAGATAATGAATGTAACAATCATTGGAAGGCTCACAGAGTGAGTGTCCAGGAGGCTGTTACTATCTTAGCCACCTAAAGCACCAAAGTACTTAAGAACTCATCACTTGACTTGTATCTGCTGAAATTGCCACCATAGATTCTCTTCTGTCTACAAAGCCTTATGCACGGGAAAATAAAGGGTGAGTCAGGAATATCTTGTGACGCTATAAAATAAAAAAGTGCCTGAATAAATATGGGAGAAGATCAATAGGACACAGAGCCAACCAGAGGAGTTCTCAATGGCCACAGCTATGACATCTGAGAAATAAACTAAATGACAATAGTAGTGAACAATAACTCATATTAAAATAAATATCCATGATTCCATGATGATATAAATAAATAGTTCAATAAATTGGTTAATGGGAGAGAAAGATTAGCCCCACCTTATGGGAGAATACCGATTATAAATGTAGAAGGAATAGAAGAAATGTAAAATAACCATCAGGCAAACACTATAATAATTGTTCCAGGCAAGATTCACTGAGGAAGACTACAAACAGTGGGCAAAACAGAATATTAACATATTCTCAAGGTGTCTCCTCCAAGTTAGTTATTAATTTACAAAGAGGAAAAGCAGTGATTATACTCTGGAGACACCCAGCCGATACCACCGTAAGTGAATATCAAGACTTACCTCCTGCAGCCCCATGTGCTTGTGCTCCGTAAGGGCCTGCGCTATGGAACCACTGGCAAAGAATTTTAAAGGAATTTTAGAAGCTGATTTTTTTTTTTTTTTGAGACGGAGTCTTGCTCTGTTGACCGGGCTAGAGTGCCGTGGCGTCAGCCTAGCTCACAACAACCTCAGATTCCTGAGCTCAAGCAATCCTTCTGCCTCAGCCTCCCAAGTAGCTGGGACTACAGACGTGCACCATCATGCCCGGCTAATTTTTTCTATATATATATATATATATATTTTTTTTTTTAGTTGTCCAGATCATTTCTTTCTATTTTTTAGTAGAGACGGGGTCTCGCTTTTGCTCAGGCTGGTCTCAAACTCCTGACCTTGAGCGATCCACCTGCCTCGGCCTCCCAGAGTGCTAGGATTACAGGCATGAGCCACCGCGCCCGGCCAGTAAAGGTATACTCTTATTCTTTCTAGGTGAAAACAAATAACATCTGGCAGTGTTTCTTAATTGGTAGTTAGAAAAAAGAATTTGTCAGATCAATTTCTGTGAACCAGGTACCAGCGAATATGTCAATTTGCTCCAGTAAAGAGACAACATTAGAAAATTGGATGCAATTGAAATTCAAATTTATAATAATCCATGTCCTCCTCCAAAATCATTCTTTTGCACAAAACTAGTAGGCAAATTAAGTGAGGAGTCACTATGCCTACATTTTTGTGTTCCTTAATGGTGACATTAATGTCTGAAATTTCCCAAAGGATGCTCTATTGCTTTTGAGACGGTGTGGGAGCTATTCCAGGGCTTTCACTTACCACTTCCTGCCTTCATAGCAGCCCTCACCCCATGGGTCAGAGATCCAGTGTGGGGATCTTACCAGTTACTGAGCATAGGAAACCGTACAGGTTCACAGACCGCTAGACTCGCTGCGAGATGGACTTGGACAACAACTCCATTTTATTGTCTGACCCCTAAACTTACCACTTTGACTAGAATGCAAAGTCTTGCAGGTTTGGCGGCCAGAAGTTTACAGTGGGTCACCGGGGCTGTGTTTCTTCTGGAGGCTGAGGGGAGAGTCCGTTTCCTTGCCTTTTCCAGCCTCCAGAGGCTGCTTGTGTGGCTGGGACCGTCATTCTGCATGCTCCAGACTCTGCCTTTGTCTTCACGTCTCCTCTCGCTCTGACCCTCCTGAGGCCCTCTCACAGGCCCACGATGGCTGTGCTGGCTCCACATGGGTAGTTAGGGTAATCTCCCCATCTCAGGATCCTTATCTTAGCGATGTCTTCAAAGTCACATAGTCACAGGGTCCGTTCCAGAGAGGAAGAAGTAGACCGTGGTGGCGCCATTACTCAGCACCCCCCCCCACAAAAGGTCCTCAGGAAAAAGCATCCAGTAAAACCTGACAATTCTGGGTATTTTCCTTATGACAATGCACAGTCAGGCTGGCCATGGCCACAGACCCCCAGGAAAGCAAGGAAGAATTGTGCAGTGCCAATGCCGGCCACACCACCAGCTTCCCTCCGGGGCCCCGGCCTCCCTTCGCCCCAGAGACTGTCTGCAAAGTGGTTCTGATGTGAGGAAAGGGTGAGGGACAACGACCCTACAACATGGTGGCTCAGAGCAGGTCTGTGGACGCCACAACTGGGACACATTCACTCATTAATACCGAGTGAGGCTTTAGTGGCGTTCCCACGCATGTGACTCCCGTTCCAGCAAGAACGTCTCCAGTGCTGTTCCACCCATGCTCGCCGTCCTATGCAGGGACAACAGCCTTGTTTCTAACAGCGCTTGGCCTCTGCCACTCTGGAAACTAGCCTCAGGGAAAACCACAGTTCCCATTTTTTAAAAAAAAGCGTTTCTGGTTTGCGGGCACAGAGAGTTGCGGGCAGCGAGGTGGCCGCAAGCCGTGCAGCCTGTCCACGGGAGGTGCCAGGCACCTGGGCCTCCGGAGAGCTCTTTCGGTCTGTCTGCCCCGCCGGCGATCCCGGGTGGTACGTGATTGAGGCCTGTCAGCCCACAAATGCCTATCCAGGCTTGCGTGAGGTTTCTCTGACCTGTTCAACTCTAACGGTGTAGCTTAGACCCGCGAGCACGAGATACACCGCTTCCCATGCCCCCTGGCTCCCCGGAGAGCCTTTCCCAAAGGCAGTGGTCTCAGCAAGCTGAGTGGGGTGAAGGGTGTACCAGGTGGAGAAACACACACTGCTCCCTACTGCCTTTAATCCCTCTTATACAGCAAGTGTTCACTGGGCTACTTTATTCCCAGAAAAGGAGTTTCTGACTGGGCCTGCTACAGTGATGGACAGGCGGGCTGGACAAAATTACAAACAGAATCAGGATATAAACCAAATGCCTGATTCGGCACAACGAAGACAATCTGTGGAGCTGGAAAATCTTGAAAACTGTAAGAAAGTGTCCCCGTGTCTTCATGCCTGTGGTACAGTGAAAAGGGCAGGGAACAACCCCTAAGGTCTCTGAGAATGACAGAAGCCATTTGTTCGCCTACCCCTCTCGGCAAAGCAGGAGAGGAGACCAATTGTGAGCCGCGGGGAAATCGGAAGAGGCCACTTCTTCCACTAAAGGCAGGCGCATCTCATTCCAAAGGCGTGGAACTAAGGCAGACTGCTCGGACGGATTTGTTGGTACACTGAGGCCTCAGAATGCCTGTGTCCCATTTTCCACCAGCAGAGTTATGATGAGTAAGACCCACCAGACTGTGATGTCTGAGTGACAACCGCCTGACCTACTCCCAGTTGACACAGGGACGTCCACCAATGTCCTCCTGTCTGCCTCTCCCCAATTCCCTCACTCCTTAACTGACACCCCTTGTGTGTTGACAAGTTTCCTTTTTGTTGGCACCTACAAGATCTATTTAAGGTTCAAATTCAATCAATGAGGTACCGACCCCTATGAAACACAGCCCGTCCTTAACTAATGCACAAAGCCCCTTGCCTCTGTTATCCTGCCGCCCTCCCCATTGCCCTGTCACCCCAGTCTCCAGCCAACGAAGCCCTTGTCCTCTGAGAGTTCCCACCGCTCTGAGTGTTCGTAAACTTTGAACTATTACACTTGCTGTTAGTTGTGCCATAAGCACAGCCATCCAGGAAATTCCTAGTGGTGGGTCACCTAGGGGAGCCATTGGGAAGTCTTGCTGGGGTCGCTCCACACAAGTGTGAAACAGGAGAGGTGTACTGGGAGAGACAGTCTTCTCGTGGTCTCTCATGCTTCTACACATCTTGCTGGGTGTGCCAAGAATGCAAGTCCTTGACCACCTTCACCAGGGCCATTTCTCAGCATTGTGTTGGCAACAAGCAGCCTTGAGGAATGCACTAGTCCCTCCAGGACAAAGAGCAAGCTTGCATACTGCTTTCTATAAAGTAAAAGGTTCCCCAAGCTCAGTGTTTCTCAGCTGTGATGCAGACTCACTGTGTGCACAGAAACTGTCTAGTCCAAGGGTGGGGAACCTGCGGCCTTCAGGCCACATGCAGCCTTCTAGAGCCTTAAGTGAAGCCTTTTGACTGAATCCCAATTTTACTGAACAAATCCTTATATTATTTTTATTAATATATTTTTGTTCATCTTGTATATTTTTATTTTATTTTATTTTTAAAATGAACGTATTTAAAATACCAAAGAATAAAATAAGTTTCAATGAAATAATCCTCCCAGATTGACTGGCACAATTAGAACATTTGTAAGCCATAAGGACTAAATTGATGGCTGCCATGCTCATGATTATTAATAATTCTAACTTCCCCCACCTGACTGGCACCACTACTGCATGAGGCAGATTGGTGAGAGTTTATGGGGTCAAGCACAGCAGTCTGTTATCAGCTTTTGACAATGGTGCACTGTGTTTCTGTTCGAAGTGGAATTTGTGAATAGTTGCACAGCTCAACAGTGTTTTTTAAAATTCTGTCTGCTTAATAGCGCATCATGTGAAAGAAGACCAAGAGAATGCTGAAGGAAGAAAATAGATTTTTTAGTGAGGATTGGGAATTGCAATATTATTTCATTTCTGCTAAAAATAAGATGATTTGCTTGCTTTGCGATATTGCAATATCGACATTAAAGGAATTCAATGCTCATCAGCATTGTAACACTCATAAGGACCACAAATATTTTAAATTAGAGGGAGAGGTGTGAAAGGTTGTATTACAGAAATCGAAAGATGAAAAGCAAAAGCAAAGACCATTCTTTCAATCAGCAATAAGCCCTGGAAAATAATGCCACAGAAGCGACTCATAAAGTAGCTTATGTACTCAGGAAAAAAGGGAAGCTATTCAGTGATGTAGAAATTGTGAAAAAATGCATTGAGGAAGTTGTGGGATGCGTAGACTCTGATAACATTTCAAAGTACAAACAACTGCCTCTTTCAAGGAGAACCATATCTGATTGGCAGCATGAATTAGCCTTCGTCTTAACAGAAAAACTTCATGCAATACTTCAAAAGGAAAATATATATTATTCAATCACTTTGGATGAATCAACTGACATGACTGACTTGGCACAGGTTTTATACTTCATTTGGGTCATAACAGAAGGTTGTTTTTGCTTTGAAGAGTTACTCTCCTCGGGCACTCTTGCAAACAGAACACAGGGAGTAAGTATCTTCAACAACTTTAAAGATAAATGTCCTGACTTTGGACTGGATTTTATAAACTTAGTGAGTGTATATACAGATGGTGTACCTTCCATGACAGGAAAACATGAAGGGTTGGTTATTGCACTGATAAAAAAAGTATTAACGGATCCAGATGCTCTCATTTCTTTTCATTGTATCTTGCATCACCAAAATCTCCCTCCTAAAGCTACTATTTTAAGTAATGCTTTGCAACAAGTTATAAGTATTGTTAACTACATTTGTGCAAATGCAACACAGTATCATCAGTTTCAGTTTGGTAACATGCTAAAGTTGAACAATGAGGTATTCAGGGTGGATTTGCCATATCATTCTAAAGTGAGTTGGCTATTGCAGGGAAAGGTGTTAGCCAAAATTTTATCTCTGCAAGAATGGATTATTAAATTTTATGAAATAGAGAATCAGCAATGTGAATTATTGAAAGAAGATTTTTATAGGAATGCAGCATTTCTGTGTGATATGTCCCATTCTGTCACCCAGGCTGCAGTACAGTGACATCATCATAGCTCAAAGCAACCTCAAACTCCCGGGCTCACGTGATCCTTGTACCTCAGTCTCCCAAGTAGCTGGGGCTACAGGCATGCACCGTTACACCTAGCTAAATTTTTTGTATTTTTGTAGAGATGGGGTCTTTCTATGTTGCTCAGGCTGGTCTTGAACCCCTGGGCTCAAGAAATCCTCCTGCCTTGGCCTCCCAAAGTGCTGGGATTGCAGGCGTGAGCCACCTCGACTGGCCTGAAATATTTCAAAATAAGCTGGGAAGAGAAAATTAATATTTTGAATTGTTTCTATAACAGCTTAAAGTTAAAAAATAAAAACTAAACACAACACAGAGCACTGTTTGATCCTAGAGAGAAGCCTAGATGAGATTGGAGATAAACATTTGCCCCAGACTGGTTGCTTTCTAGATACACCCACTGTCCCTGTTTGCCAAAATCTGGAGCCTCCATTAAGAGAGTGCTTGGGTACTGACAGTGAGGCCAGCCAGGCTCAAGAATCAGTCCAGAATCTATCTGCACCAGGCGCAGTGGCTCTTATCTGTAATCTCAGCTGCCAGGGAGGCTGAGGTGGGAGGGTCACTTGAGGCCAGAAGCTTGAGACCAGCCTAGGCAGCATAGAGAGAACTTGTCTTAAAAAAAAAAGTTGAAGAAGAAGAAGGCTGGACATGATGGCTCACACCTGTAATCCTAACACTCTGGAAGGCTGAGGCAGGAGGATCACTTGAGGCCAGGAGTTTGAGACCTGCCTGAACAAGAGTGAGACCCCCCCATCCCCCATCTCTACAAAAAATAGAAAAATTAACCAGGCGTGGTGGTGAGCACCTGTAGTCCCAACTACTTAGGAAGCTGAGGCAGGAGGATCACTCAGCTCAGGAGACTGAGGTCGCAGTGAGCTATGGTGATGCCACTGCACTCTAGCCCGGGCAACAGAGTGAGACCCTATCTCAAAAAAAATTTAAAAATAATAAATAAATAAATAATCATCTATCTGCCACATAGTTAAACGTTGGTAGTGGGAGGAGAGCGGGCGGGGAACAGACCTGACAGGGTAGATTAGGTAGGGTATTCTTGCCAAAGGACATCAATGCCTTTAAAGTGTGTGGCGAAGAGATGAGCCCCATTCTCCAGGACAGCTAGCTGATGATTCAAGCTTCCAGACCCCATTCTGCGACAGTGCAGAGCTGCTCCTCCTCCTCTTCCTCGTTCCTGGGGATCCCTCTAGAGGCCAGAGTGTGCCACTGACACACGGGGCGTGCAGGCGCTGAGCTGCACAGGGTTCTCTCTGAGATGTCCTCTCCTACAATGGGATCAGAGGAGACTTAGGAGTGGTCTTTCTCCCCTCCCAAAGGTATCATTCTATGCTTGCGGGAGAGTGGAATTCCTCCGAATGTTGGCCGGGTTCCAGAATGGGAGAGCCGTGGGAAACCAAGAGAGTGACAAACCTCATTACTGTGAACTGGCGGACAGGGTCTGCGGGGGGGCTGGATCCACTGTGGGAGGTGGATATACTCCATGTGGCCACTGACGGGGCAAAACGGGCAATGGAGTTGTGGGTGTTTTTGGTCTGGAGGGCCTTGCGTGGTGCTAACAAATTCAGGTCATGAGCTGGGGGTCTAAACATGAAATGATGTGGTCAGGGTAGCCACAAAGTAAGGCCAACGCCCTCAGTAGGTGAGAGCGGGACCTGGAACTGAAGGGGTCTCATTCTGTTCCGGTGATGATACTAGCTGCTATTCTTGGGGCGATCAGCTACGTGGCTACCACACCTCCCTCTGGCCAGTCCTCAGCAGTCCTGAAGTCACGGCCTGGTGGGTCATTTCCTGGGTCATTTCCCAGAGCAGGGACACCACCCTTGGGCTGCACCTCCAGAGCAGAGGCGGTAAATGAGGCAGTTGTAGAAAAATGTCAAGCCAAAGTAGCATCAAGGAAGTCCTTAGTTAAAACAGACTGATCAGACAGGGAGTCTTGGTAGTAGCCAAAAGGATGGAAGCTGGAAGAAACAGATAAGAAGAGACTCAGGGTAAAGTGCAGAGGAGGCAGGACCTGAGTCTGTAAGAAAATAGCTGTAGAGAAGATGTTCTTAATCTTTATCCACCCCAGACCCCCTTTGACAGTATCATGCAGCCCATGGACTCTTCTCAGAAAAATGTTCTTAAGTGCATAAGATAAAATACATAGGATTCCGAAGGGAATGAATTACATACATACAGTTATTATCAGAACATATGAAAGATAAATCTGTGCATAGTAATACATGTGCTTCTTTATTAATGCATTAAAATAGCAAACTCTATCAGGAAATCTAATAACCAATATACCTTCAATATGGTAATGGTTGCGATTTGCATTTTGAGGTACCATTCGTGTAATGTGATTTGAAGATACATGTAATTTCTATTAGTGACAAAGTTGCAGGTACTGCTAATATTACTGAAATCTATTGCTTGCATTTATAATGGAAGGAAAAGGTAACTTTTAGGGAGACATTAGTGAAAATAAACATATACCTTTCTCCCACTGAAGTTTCCAAATCCCCTAAATTCTATCCCCACACTCCACTTTAGAACGCTGCTCTGGAGTCTTTTTCATCAAGAACCCAAAGCCATAGAGGCTATTTGTTTTTCTTAGTCCCTCCCCTAGGAAATGTAGGGCCAGTATTTCTCTAGGTTTGCCTTCTGGAAGTTTCTACTTCAATTGCCTTATTTCAGAGCAAGAGGCAAAAGTCTTTCATTTCTTCTAGCTCAGTGTTTTTCAAACATTTTGACCTACATCCCATAATAAAAAGTGCATCTTGCATTGAGACCCAGAATGTATACATACAACTGAAACTGCAATTTCATGAAATAATATCTTACTCCATATAGTACATTAATTTGCTAGGGTCGTAACAAAATACCACAGACTGGGTGGCTGAGACAACAGAAAATTATTTTGTCGCAATTCCTGGGGCTGAAAGTCCAAGATCAAGGTGTAAGCAACGCTAGTTTCTTCTGAGTCCTCTCTCCTCAGCTTGCGGATGGACACCTCACGCCCCGTGCCCGCGCGATCCTTCCTCACGCCCCGTGCCCGCGCGATCCTTCCTCACGCCTTCCTCACGCCCCGTGCCCGCGCGTCCTCCCTCACGCCCCGTGCCCGCGCGTCCTCCCTCACGCCCCGTGCCCGCGCATCCGTCCACACGCCCCGTGCCCGCGCCAGACACCCGAACCACCCGGGCCCCCCCGGCATGCCGCACGCCCCGTGACCCCGCGCGCGGGCGGCGGGGC
>CAUYSK010026081.1:0-63681 GCA_963575035.1 Avahi laniger
TCTTTCTATTTTTTGGTAGAGATGGGGTCTCGCTCTTGCTCAGGCTGGTCTCGAACTCCTGAGCTCAGAACGATCCGCCCACCTCGGCCTCCCAGAGTGCTAGGATTACAGGCTTGAGCCACCGCGCCCGGCCAAAAAAAATATCATACTCTTATTATAAGTTCTTACTAAGTTCTTTTTTTTTTTTTTTTTTTGAGATAGAGTCTCGCTTTGTTGCCGGGGGTAGAGTGAGTGCAGTGGTGTCAGCCTAACTTACAGCAACCTCAAATTCCTGGGCTCAAGCGATCCTCCTGCCTCAGCCTCCTGAGTAGCTGGGACTACAGACATGTGCCACCGTGCCCGGCTAATTTTTTCTCTCTATATATCTCTTTAGTTGTCCAGATCATTTCTTTCTATTTTTTAGTAGAGACAGGATCTCGCTCTTCCTCAGGTTGGTCTCGAACTCCTGACCTTGAGCGATCCACCCACCTTGGCCTCCCTGAGTGCTAGGATTACAGGCGTGAGCCACCGCGCCCGGCCCTTACTAAGTTTTTCTGAGAGTTCTTAAAGATTTCTCATTTACAGTTTAATAAATATCAGGAAAGAGTGATAATTATAATAGTTACTAGAACCATTAATATTATTTTTAGTTAAAGTTAAAGGCCAAAGTGACTATTAAGACAATCATTACAAATCAACTTGTGAAAGAAGAAGAAAAAGAAAGAATCAGTGAACAAATCAAATAACAAACAACAAATCCAATTCGTATGAAATTACTGAAAATCCCACAGGGTCTCATTATCATTTGATATAAATTCTCACTCACAGACTCAAAGAACAACAAAGAAACAAAGAACTGCTAAAATGACCATTTATCTTCATTTTCAAATAAAAGTAGAATTTAATGGAAGGATGCTATAAAAACACAGAGTTGAAGAAGTTTCGAGAGTTTTTAAGCTCTAAAGCTGTGTTTTTTATGATTTGTATTTTATGTATGTATGCGTGTACATATAAGATAATTAAAATAGGCTATTTGGTGGTTTGATAAAGAGCTTTGGAGTTTCACTACATTAGTTATTTTGTAGTAGCTGAAATATGCAGTAGGGGCAGATCGGTTAGGAGTTGCCCTAGATGTCCATGATGTGACCGTTTCCTCTCAGTATGCTAATTTTTTTATACAAAATAAAGGGTTTGGACCTAGATAATTTCAAGGTCTTTTAGGGAGCACAAATTATTTGGTTATTCAGCTACTCATTGCACTTCCTATTTCTTTACAAAGTCCTTTACTCTATTGCATCTGCAAAATTAGTGAGAAGCCATTATAAGTTCTGTTTGGGGGTTCTAGGCCTATGGCTCAACCAGTAGAAGCAATGGCGCTCCAAGGACACTGGGTTTTGGAGGACTCAGACATTTCTTTGTCAGAGCACAGAAAGGTCAGAATTGTGTAGAAAGTCCTCCAAGGCCTGCTGTGTCTGGTATGTAACCAGTCCTGCTCTTAATATCTCTATCTAATAATAGATCTCTGATTTTTTTTTTTGAGGCCACAATATATATCTTTTTTTTTAAACCCTGAAAGACAAGACTTTTCCTTACACTAAAGTAAAATGTGTTTTACATTTTATGTATTGGCATTGGTCCAAATTAAATAATCTGCTAAAGTCATTAAAGGAATTTAAGACTTTAAGTACTGTTCTTCATTGTTCCTTCTCTGTGGGTAAACTTCACCACCTAAAAGAGCTTGTTTAGAAAAGCGTTTATTTGGGTTCAAAAAGTGTCAATTAATATGTATGGTTGTTGCTTAACTGCAAACTTTGTCAAATGTCCTGCTGTTCCCTGTCTATCCCAATGTCTCCCTCCCTCTTGAATCCTGAATGAATGTTTGGTGATTATTAATAGTTAGTTATTCCCTTCTTTCTTGGTCCAACATAGCTTCTCAGAGACAAACCGGGGGGCATGATAAGGGTATTTTATCTTTAAACTGTTGTGACTTATCTTTTGTGTGGTACAACCTAGCAAAAAACATAGAGTTGGAGTTACAACATGGAAAATAATCTTTCTAGCCTAATGGGGATGACTTCTTGTCCATACATCTAGGAATGGACTGTGGATGAGAAATAGAATTACTCTCATCAAACTTATGAATTACAATGGAACATTTCAGTGATTATCTGTGCATGAATATACCTCATTTATGTCTCTCAGGTTCTAATGGTTAGTCAATGATAACTGTTATATCCAGATGGATGGGGGTGTATGGAATTATAGTTTCATTTAATCTTAATTGTACTCTAACATTTTTTGTTTTTTTCTCTGCAGCTATGTGGCATTTTGATCCTGGCACTAGCAATATGGATACGAGTGAGCAACGATGGCCAAGAGGTAAATACATAAATACAGGCTGCTCTGCTCCCCAAGTAGTTTGTTTCTCCTATAATAATGAAAATAATGACAATAATAATCATAAAATTTCTAAAGCGTTTTTCTTATCTGCCTCATGTAATCATTTGTGTTGACATGCGATTTCATAATTCAATTCAATAAATCAAAATTACTTACTATTGGCTGGCACTGTGCCAGGCATGGGACAATCTTTCTAGAGAATGGAGGAGGTGTGTTCCAAAACATAGAAAGATTTCAATGAAAGTGGAGGTGGGAAGGGGCCAAAGTGGAAATTTACTTCCTTTGCTATTTGTTTAAGGCCAGCCTGAAGTACAGCTTGAGGATATAGGCCACCTCTCCTCCCCACCAAGAAAAACAGTCTTTGTAGTAGAAATTATTGACAATAATTTAGCAGATTCCAAGGTGGTTGATCCAAAAGGAGAGAAGGTGAGATGCTCTCTTGAAGAATTTGAATCTGTGTTTTAAAGGCAACAAAGTAAAAGGTTGTATTTACCTGTTTGTATTTACCAGTTTGTATTTACCTGTTGCAACTGGCATTGAAGGTAAGCTCTTGCAGCAAGAGGCTAATCATGTTGGTGTCACTCAATAGTTAGCTGGGGATGCCTTCTCTCTATTCTTTCTATCTTTATAGGGTTGACATGACCCATTTCCATCCACCACACACTATTCTGTGTCCAGGGTCAAAGCTCTTACCAAGATCCACAGTTATGAAGGAACTTTATTTCATGTAGTTAATTCTGGCTCCAACCTTTGGACTCCACAGGGCTGTTTCTGTTCCATACCACAGTATCACAGTGTGGAAAGAGCGGCAGTGGGGAGGCGGAAGGGAAGGGTGTGTGGGAGGGTTATTCTGTCAGTTCTACCTAACATATGCCACCTGGCACCATTTCTTGGCTCCCCTGCTTCCACTCTTCTCTCTCCTCTCTTCTTTTCAGGGGCACCCCACCCTCCCAAAATTATTATTCTGACTTCATGCAGAGCAGGTTACTTGTTCTTTGTTGTCTGGACTTTTGTCACTATTCAAGGTCACATCTTCTCCTGCTAGAGCCTTTTCAAGGTATTTGCCCACATAAAGAGGGTTTCTCTTCCTTAGAGGAATTTTGATTCCTACTTGATAATTATTAAGAAATTATTAAGCCAAGAATTAAGACAATGCATTTTCTATCACAACTTATTACACCATGGTGCAACTAAATGCCTTTGGACATAGCCTAGTGGAAAGAAAGATTAAAAGTGAATTAACATCTGTTTTCTTTCCTAAAGTGGGTGGCTTTTCTGGAAATTTCTTTTTCTCTTTCTGTCTCTCTCTGTGTCTTTCTTTCTTCTCTTAAAAATTGCTTTCTACCCCTATAGAATTCAGAGAATCATGGTAGCAATTAGCTGTTTCCTCATTCTGAGCCTTAGAAACTGAGTGGGAGACAGGTGTGGCAACTTGTTGGTAACATTTGAGTGCATCAGGATTTCATTTATTGTTTTATACTGATAAAATGTAATTGTGACTTCCTGATGGCCTGGGGCTCTGGTGTTTGAGCCCAAGAAGGATTCTAAGGTGTGTAAAATTTCTGTTGTGTGGAATCTGATGTCCGACTTTGGGGCTCTAATTAAGCCCAGAGATTAACAACCACCTACTTAGTGTGCTTTGGCCTTTTTAAGATGTGTGTGAGGCCTGCCTTGCTTTTTATTTTATTATTTTATTTCCTGTTGATATTTTCTTTCCCTCCCAGTGCTTCTGGTAAACAAATTTGGTGTTTAGTCTGTTAAGAAATTGCACACATTGAATGCATTAAAGGAGAACTGTTGTCCTTGAGAGGGTGTCTTCCACATCTGGGGATGGGAGTGAATTTGATAGAGCTAGACAGCATCTTCAGTTACATTTTGACTCTTGCACTCTGTCAGCCTCTCACCCTGAACGAAAGCCTGTATCTGCCAAGGCAACATTAGCCAGCTTGCCTTGTATAAAATTGGCTTGATTTGTATTTATCTGAAGTCAGTGACAAAGAAACAAGATGGAGCAAAGAGCTGAATTTTATTAGTGAAAAAACAAAGCTGGCAGTTTTAGAAGAGAAAACATGAGCATAAACACAGAAAAGAAGGCTGTCTGGGAGATGGCATACCTTCCTGGAGAAGTGTCTCATAGGGACACCTTTTTCTAGTTCAGAATAAACTCAGCACTGTGAGGTAAAGCATATGGACAGCTGTCCTTGTCCCAGGAGATCCTTCTAATCCAAAGGGGGAGAAATTCTCTCCTTATCCTAAGATACATATAGACACAGTGTTCATTCAAGACAGCTTTTCAATCCCTGCTGTGTCTCTCTTGGAGCACACATCTGAACTCAGATTTCCACTTCATTGTTGAATAAGAACAGCCACTTGTTGGGCTGGATTTGGAACTGTGATCGTCAGGCAATCAACACGTTGCTTTGTGGCCAGTCCCTGGCAGTGGGTCACCCTGCTCGGCTTAGCCTCATAGAAGTGCCTCACTACCTGCTGGCCCCCACTATCCAGCCTCACGTGCAGATATTTGATCTATTATTTCTATATCTGGGCTAAGTTCTGGTAACCCAGCAAGGGAGGCTTCAACCCCTGCCATTGCCTTAGGGCTTGCCTGTACTGGCCACACTATTCTAGTGAAGCGGTGTTCAGCGGTCAGTGCCCAGAACTGGTTTCCTAATGCTGCTTTTTTTGTCACATCTATTTTGACCCAAATGTCATACTTGTTTATTAATAAAACATTTCCTAGCTCCAATCTTAACAAGAGAACAAACAGACTCCAAAACAAACAAAAATCTTTAGGACATAACCAAGCTTTCAAAATATGTAAATTGAAACATTATCTGTAAGCATACACTTTTAGACACAAAGGAGGCCTTAGATAGCACTGGGATAGCTGACCCAGTTCCCTTTTATAAATGGAAAACTGGGGCCCGGTGGTTTGGGTAACTGTCCCAGGATTAAAAACTTACTTATTAGGCCTCTGACTGGAATATAGATCTTCGTTTTCATGTTTTTATGACTATGGAACATTCCTTCCTACTGATTGTTGAATAAAGGTTTCCTGTAGACAGGCAGTCCCCAAACTTTTTGACACCGGGGACTGCTTGAACTGGAAGACAATTTTTCCACAGATGGGGGAGGGGCCGGGGGAGGAACATTGGATTCTCATGGGGAGCACGCAACCTGGATCCCTTGCACGTGCAGTTTGCAGTGGAGTTCCTGCTCCTATGAGGGTCAGTTGCCCCAGCTGATCTGCCGCGGGGAGGGGCTTGGGCAGCCAGCCACATGAGCGCTGGGGAGCGGCTGTGAATGCAAGTGGGACTTCCCTCACCTGCCACTTGCCTCCTGCTGTGCGGCCCGATTTCTGGAGGGCCAAGAACCAGTGCCGGTCTACAGCCCAGGGGTTGGGGACCCCAGCCGGCTGTCAGTAGATTTAAAAAGCCTTTAAAAACAAAAATATCATTATTAGTAGTAGCAATCTTTTTTGTATTGACTGTTAAGGGAGCTGACCTACATGCTATATAGAAGATTCCAGAAGACAGTCTTTGAGTTAGTCTAGGAACTAATGCTCGAACTAAAGATAGCCCAGTAGATAGAGGTTATATGAGATAGATGGGCTCCATGTAGCACTCATGTATAACACAGGCACAAGGTATCACAATTTTTATTGTGATTTACTTTTTGATATATATGGAGGACAAGTGGTAGATTGAGCTTGATGTTATGAGGGTGATGAAGAGGAGTATGTGTCTGTTTCAGAAAAAGAACTGAATTATGTCGAATGGTCAGCCCACCCACCAAAAAGGGCCCTGGGATTTTTTTCCTCATTATTCTGTTACTTAACAGGCAAAATAAAGAGTTTCTGGAAGAGTCTAATGAACTATACCTTCTGTGAATGAGGAGATAGAATTAATACAGATTGTCAGGAACTGGACTTTTTTTTTTATCAAGATACAAAACATTTTTATTAACCCATAAAAGTTTCCCTATGTTCCTTTTCAGTCAATTCATGCTTTCTCTCCTACCTTGCTCAAAGTCAAGCACTGCTTTGATTTTTATCACCATAGTTTTTCCTATTCTTGAACTTTATATAAATGGAGTCATACAGTATTTGCTCTTTTTTATATGGCTTCTTTAGCTCGACACAATGATTCTGAGATTCATTCATATGGCTGTATCTATCAGTAGTTTGAGGAACTCGGGCTTTTTAATTTACAGAATTATATTACCATAAAAACACATGGTTTATAATGCTACTTTATGTATAAAACACAAAATATGTGAATCAAAGATCACATCAGGAAGAGTTAAAGTTCCTGTCCTTCTAAGCATTTTAAAATAGTGTTTAAAAAATCTATTACATTTACTCTATCCAACGTCCAACATAACATTTTAGAAAAATACAAAATTGGAAACATTATTCAAGCAAATAACATATAAGCTCCATGAGGGCAGGGAGTTTTTCTTGTTAGGCTGAAGTATTTCAGGGTCCTAGAACAGGGCCTGGTATATAGTAGGTACTCTGTGTATATTTGTTGAACATGCAAAACAAAATTCAAGGAAAGGGATTTTCTGCCATTCGTGTCTTTTTTATTTCCAGCTTCTCAATTCTGGGGACACTAACGTTAACTCTGATGTTGCTGTGAACATCTTGATCGCTGTGGGTGCCATCATCATGATTCTGGGCTTCCTTGGATGCTGCGGTGCCATCAAAGAAAGCCGCTGCATGCTTCTGTTGGTGAGTTCTCCAGACAAATCCCAGTGTCCAACCTTCAGATTCCTGAGGATTATGTCCCCTCCCCGTTGTCTGTCAAAAAAACATATCAAGATGGATGAAACTCTAGCTTCTGTTGAGACGGTTTGATTACGGAAGCTAATATGGCTTAGAGTTGGCTTAGTTTGGCTTGGATTGGAGAATACTCTGAAAGGAGACAAATTTTAATCATTTATCCATTTTTTCATTCATTTATTCAACATTACTGTGTACCTCTGTGTGCCAGATACTGGGCTAAATGATACAAGTGCCCTTAAGACAATTAGACCCCATTAGGGAAGATTAATAAGTAAACAAATAGCTGCAGTGGGAGTGGCCTCAGAAGAAAAGGACAAGGATCAAGCAGGGAACATTCAAGTCAAGGACAGAAGTGAATAAGGTGTTTGTATGGGTAAGGGTAGGAAGAACTCTCCAGGAAGAGAGCCTGGCACCACAGAGCTGGCATGTTTGGCGAAATGAGAGTCCTTGGCTATAGCTGGAGACTGGCAGAAGCTATTTTCAGTAAATGATAGGAGATGAGTTTGAGTGTGGACTGTAGTCCCATTGTAAAGTGTTCTATATGCCATGCTCAGAAAATTGTAAGGAAGTGACATTATCAGATTTGTCACTTGGAACCAGATTTGTCACAAGGAGGATGGACTGAGTTGGGACAACTCACAGGCATTAGGCATTCATTTTTAACATATATAGTAGAAAATCATAAATGAGTATAGTAAAAATATTAGAAAAAGATCAAGTATTTATCAGATATAAATGACATAAGAGTTTATCGGAACTAATACAAACTTATTTCTCTAATAAAATAAGTATTGTGTCGGTCCCTGAAAACAATTGTTTTAATTGTTTGTTTATTATGAGGGAAAGTAGAGACAGTTTTAATGGGACTCTGACAGTGTCCCTAGTGGATGCTTTTTGATTAATAAGGCCTCATTTGCAATTGGGGAATTTAATTATTTGAAGAACATGTTAAAAAAATTAATCTGTGGGCTGCATCCTCCAAAATTATAATTCTGAGGCAGATTTTAGGAATCTCCATATATAACAAGATGCCAGGTGATTCTGACGGTGGTGGAAATGCTGTTTTGAAGCCAGTTCTGAGTTTGTGTGGATTTGTGTTTGATAAAGAAAGGGAAGGAGAAAGATAAATTCAAACAAATTCATCTAAGTTTTCAAACTTCCCTCCATTCAATATTATACAGATACCAATAATCCTATCCATAAATTTTCATTTGAACCGCTTTCCTTGATCAGTCTTTAAAGCAAATATTTGAGTGGTAGTGGACCCAAAATTTGCAGATTGCAGCAAAAGGTGGAATAAATGAAGAGCATGACTACCACTTCAGTTGTGATATGATCCCGGATGTGGAGAGGAGTGCTATGCCGAAATGTCCCCAGATGTTACTGAATGCACTGCCGATAATATACATTTCTTTTCCTCTTCTTCAGTTTTTCATAGGCTTGCTTCTGATCCTGCTCCTGCAGGTGGTGGCAGGTATCCTGGGAGCCACTTTCAAATCTCAGGTGTGTATACAGATGATGTTTGATAATTTTGGAGAAGTCTGAAAAGTCAAAATAATACCTTTCTGGCATGAATAATATAACTATACTTCTCAATTTTCAGTATGAACACATTCTGAATGAAACTCTCTATGAAAATGTAAAGTATTTGAGTTCAACAGATGAAAATGCAAAAGCATTCCAACAAGCTCTGGCTGAATTTCAAGAAGAGGTAATTAGAATTTGTAGATCATTTAGGGAGTTGAACATAGTTTTTCTGTGTTTGCTTACTTTTTAACTGGTGTATTCTTTAAAGATAGGAAAAGTCTTCGTTTTGCAGATATTGATTGATTATTTATTGTCACCATACGATAAGAAAAACCCAAGAATATTTGTAATTATTTTCTAGCTTTATACAAAGTTCTTAAGCAGTTTAGAGGGACAGAGATTAACAAGATATGTTTATGACAGATTAAGCCTCAACTGGGTCAAATCAATAATTGTTTTTATATTTACCATTTAAAAGGTTAGCATATTTGGGGAATCTCTCTCTTTCTCTCTCTCTCTGCCTCCACTGCCTCTCTGTCATAAAGATAATTATAACTAACATTTATTGTTGCTTATTACTATGTACCAGGTTTTACATTCAGTAGCTCATTTAATACTCAAAACAACCCTACGAGATGGGTAATATCACTATTCTCATTGACCCTATTCTACAGAAGAAAAGATTGGGATTTAGAGAGGTCTGACAGCTATCAAATGATGGGATTGGAATTTGAACCGAGATCTGTCTGGCAAGTTTATGAGTTTTTAATCAATTCACTATCTTCCTCCTTTGTGTTTTGTTTTTTTTTTCCTTTAGGGCAATGTCACAACATGGATAGGCATTGAAGATATTCTACTATCAGTTCCTACTTAATCTTCTAACTTTACTAAACACTGCTTCATAAAGAAAATACTCTCGTCCAGTCAGACTTGTCTATTCAGGGTCCCTTGAATGATTCTGCCTTCCAGCCTTTGCATCATTCCCCATCCTTGGAATGTTTTTACTGCTTTTCTCTTTCTTTCCAAATTCACATACTTTACAGCATAACTAAAATTATTAACTACTCCGTGAAACTCCTCCTAACCGCACCTTCTTTATTCACAATTCCTATCATATTGATTACAGGTAGCATTCACTTCATGCATGGCATAGAAATTCTCAGAATCTTAGGAGAAGGCTGGATTTTAGAGGTCATTTAATCTGACTTCTCATTGATTAAAGTATTTTATTTTTATGGCCACCCACCCTCAAATTAAATATAGAAGATTCAAAAGTTTACCAATTTTTGCCCATCCTGCCTATGTACAAGTCTGATTAGTGTCTTCTTTCTTAATTTGAAACAAAATCTGCCTCCCTAGAATTTCATCATTTAGTCTTAGTTTTTGTAGAGTCTCAGAGGAAAAAGAAAATCTACTGATGCTTCTTTTCTTTGAAATGGTTATTGTTTGACTCCTCAAAGCTTTGCTTTTCAAGTTGAAACATCCTCGGTTTCTTGAGCTATTTATCAGATGACATTTTTTTCAAGAGCATTCACCAGTTCCTATTTGGATAGACTCCAGCTTGTAAAAATTCTGCTTAAAGCGTCGTTTCCAAGAGCTGAAACCTGATATGGGTCAGTCCCTGTTTAACTTCCTGTGTGTTGTGCTTTTGCTCTCTTCCCATAGCTGCGTCCTTTGATCATCTCCTTTCCTGGATCATTCCCTCTCTGGAGCCCAGATGAATACAGACTTAAAGTAGGAAGAATTTAGGCAGCCTCAGTTCCTCCCCTGGGTGGGGCTGAGCATCCTTGACCCTCCTGAGTGTGTTGACCTAGAACGAAATGTACTAGAGGTAACCACTGGGCCTGTGGATTGGGTCACACTTGCTGCACACCCTTCATGGGATTCTAGGTCTTGGTGCCGAGCGTGGGTTTCTAAGTGTTCTATTAGCTGTAGCATGTTTTCCTGAGGTGCTCCCATTCTTGTATAGAAACCCCGTGCCTGAAGCTCCTTGTGTTCGTAAGACTGTATTTTTTTCTTATTGTCCATTCTTTTTTTTTTTTCCCTCCTCCTTCTTCTTTTTCTTATCCACCATTGCTTTCTTTGTAATATTATGCTTCTTTGGGAAAAGAATTCTACCACAAACTCTGGCTGGTTAACCTGAGTCCCCACTACACATGGACAGAATTTGTAGATGCTGAGTGGCTTTCTCTTTGGATTTCAGGGAATTCCCACACAAATTCCTGGTTTCAGGGAATCCCCACACAAATTCCATATTCCTCGCACTAGTGGACTATCGCCCTCTTGGATTCTTGGTGATAACTATTTGTCTAGAGGTGTTGTATCATTCACTACACAGAGTCTTTTTCATCCAGCTGTTATATCACATTCAACAAGTCCTGACTGACTTTTTCCCTAACTGCTCCCACCTCTGATCTAGTCACCAGATACCATGACAAGTTTAGCCATCTTCCCAACTACCTTGTTTTCTGTAAGTATATCTCTTTGTCTCCCTAGGAATCCTAAGGTATCTTGTGTTCCAAATACAGACTAATCTGTGTGTGTAGAGTGGGATTATATTCTACTTGATGTGGAGAGTTTATATCGATTAATACCACTCGAGATTCTGTAATCAGAAACAGTGAGCAATTAATCATGTCTACCATGGGAACAGGAAAGGAGTCTGTTTCAAAATTGTCCTCTTTGCTAATATTGACCTTGGAACCAACTGAAATTTATAGCTCTTTGTCATATGAACATCTGTTGAGCCAAATATTTATGTAATTCAGTCTTTGAGCCAAAGCGTGAGACTTTCTATCTGCCTCAGTTGAACTAGTTAGTTTAAATCCATTATAGGAACTATCTTTGAAACTCGATTCTGTTCTCCAGCAAATTAATCATCACTCCCAGCTCTACGTCAACTACAGAAATGAGAAGATACTTTCTATTTAGCCAAATAACAATGTTGAATAGATAATGTTCATGGGAGAAGGTAAGAGAATCAACAACAAACAACAAAAACAACAACAATTGCAGCTAATGTATTCTTGAGTGCTTTCTATAAGCTTGGGGCTTGGCTAAGTACTTTATGTCTTCACATGTATTTTCTCATTTTTATCTTTACAACAAATCTGTGAATTGGATGCTATTATTAGCAACTATTATCATCTGTATTTTACACGTGAGGAACTGTGTGTGGTGCAGAGAGGTTTAAGTAACGTGGATGACATGGTCCCCCAGCTAGTGAATGAAAGTTCTTTCAATGTCCTGGCATGGCAATGCACTGGAGCCTGGAAAACCACCCAGTCTTAGTTCTGTTTTCTTCAGCAATTTTTTTCCTACTATTTCTTCCTGAAGAGCCTTCTCACTGATAGAGCAGGTAGGAGCAAGATGAAGGATAATTACTTTTCTCTCTCTCACCTAATAATGTTATATGTCATATCTCCTGAGTCATTGGGCTTATCACTTCCTTGTTTTTCTTCCTAAAACATGGCCACAAATCCTCTTTCCCCTCTCTTTGATGTTTCTCCATATTTCGGTTTACTCTGGGCCTTAACCTTCTTGATATTATTCTAACAGTTTTATCCTTCATTTTCCTCTCATATTTTAAAGATGTCCATAAACTTCAGTCTCATAGGAGGCCCCTTGAACCTCTTTTTGGTCTTTGCAATACCTCTCATTCTTTTCCTCCTCTCCTTCAAAGGTGATCAGAGATCAAGGGATGGAAATTTCATTTTTAAAACCTCTCATCTCTTTTGAGCAAAAGTTCTTTAATGAGACCTTGGCTTTCTTGTAAACTCTTTGGAAACTTCTTTGCTAAAATCTAGGATACATAGATCTGACTCTGTCCCTTTCTTTTGTCATTGAAAACTAAAAGGTGAGTTTTTCATCTTCTTTCCAAGTTCCTCAGAGCTTTACATCTGCAATCTCATTTTTCTATCATTACTATCAAAATTCTATCATTACTACCAAAATTAAAAGTTTCTTCATTTTTGCTTCTATATTCAGAGTGTGGGGTAAGGTGACTTTTACAATATTTTAGCATAAGACATTTTAATAATGATTTCAGAAGAATATAATTCAATGTATTGAGGAAGTACTTAATCTTCTTAGGGACTTTTTATTCTACCGTTTTTCAGTTTAAATGCTGTGGTTTGGTCAGTGGAGCTGCCGATTGGGGAGGTAATTTTCAACAATTTTCCAAGTCTTGTGAATGTCCAGAAATGCCAGATGATTCTTGTACAACTTATAAAGGAAAATATGTTTACAAACAGGTAAGAATTGACTCAAATTTGGCACAATAAGTGATTCTGTTATTTTTTTTCACAATAAAAGTCTCTACAAAAATTAAAATGCAGCAAGTAGAGTGGGAATCATGATATAAAAATCTAAGGAATTTCCCAAATAAAAAAGAAATTCTTATTTAAAGACAAAAGCACATATTAAAAAAATGGAAGTATTTTATGTCTTCTATGAGTCTGGCATCATTTAAACCCCACTTTAATAGGTGAGTCAAAGAAACAGTTTACTGCAAGGGGAGGCAAAGGCAAAGTACAAACTAACACAAAAGTTTATTTTGTCCTCTCATTGGTGACCTTAATCATAATTCTCCTCTAGTTTTTTCTATTTTAATATAAGTTCTAGAAATCAATATTTCACTTTAATTTTTAAAGTCAAGGTTTTTTTTTTTTTCTTAATCAATATTACCATTTCTCAAGAAATGAGGTTCCTTTTTTCTCAAGATGTAAAAAAAGGACTCCAAATCCTTTCCAATACATTTAGGGGTTAGGTTCCAGGTGTTAAGTACACCTACCCATTTTCCTCATTATTGGTCCAATTGAGAAGTTGCCTCAAATATTTAAAGTCAACTGAAAAGGATGAGTTAATCTTTTATGTGTTATAGATGTCATATTTATATGGCTTGTGAATGTCATATTTCTTGTTATTGATCAATTAATTCACCACATATTTATTGACCACCTCTTATGTGCCGGGCCTTCTGCTAGCCAGTGGAGATGCATTCCTGAGCAGGGTGCAAGGCCTCCACTCATGCAGCTGATGGTCAAATAAGGAAGAGAGAAAGATAATTAGCCTTAATCCAATGGATTACTGGCATTTCTTGAATAGGGGTAAGCACAAAGTATTATGGGAACTCATCTAACTCAGTTTTGGGGTTCAGGATATTGCATCATGGAGGACATGACATCTGTCCCTTATCGCAGGGCCTTACATAGGCTGTTCCTTCTGTCATGGAGAAATGTGTATAAAAACAACAGTTGATTTTAGTGCTTCATTTATTTGTTGTTATTCTTCAGTGCATACTATGTGACAGACAAACCCTTGCTAAAATCAGACATGCTTCTGGATCCTGCAGGAGATTATAATCTAGTTGGGAGAGAAATACATAAAAGCCATTACAAATCACAATGAATTCATTTCTATAATACCTGAAGATTATTTTCAATCTAGCATTGTTTTGGTTTAGTAACTGCTACTGAGGTCAACATGTAAAAGGAAATACATAAAAGTATCTCAGGGGAAACTGCTCTCCTCCCAACTACTGATCTTTTCTACTGATATTATCAACATTAAAGAGGCTCTGTTCTGAAGGGAGATTGCTGTCATTAATACTTAAAGTCACTCATGTCCCTAATATTTAAAGTAACTCAAGAAATTATCTAACAGACTGCAGTGTTTTTTATGTCTCTCATTTTCAATGTAATATCACTAAAAGAGTTTTATTCTATTTCTCCCTGTTCCCCTATTCCCTATCTAATTTTAGCGACATAATATTTACAAGGAAGAAGGGAAATAAATATGGTATAAATGAATATAGCTTCCACTTAGGATAATGAGGAAATTAGTAAATGCAATTGCAGATTGCTATCTCTCTCCTGCTAAGATTCAACTTAAAGATGTTTTTCCTGTCAAGATAGATTCTGAAAAGCCCCTCGCATTATCCTTAAAAAAACCAATAGATATTCCCTGCAGGTTCACACATAATTCAGCTGAATATAGGCTGATAGCTGTACCAGTGTCCCAAAAGGAAGGTCATAAATTCATAAAATACTTCCATCTGCCATATGTCATTTGCAAGAAGTCTGGAAAAAGAACAAATCCAGAATGACCGTAATTCATGTTTTTTTTTTCCTTACTTTTGCCAAGATAACCTCATTATCTTAAGGAAAGAGGGACAAAAAAGCCCCTCAAATATAATGAATGTGACTCAGTAGATATAATCATTAATCTCATAGTTAACCCTAAGTGACATAATAATTTCCCTGAATGTTTACCACTTTGGATCATATGTGAATGGAGAAGCTCATTACATTCAGGAATGAAGGGAAAAGACTACTTAGCCTTATAGAAAAGTTCTATTTTATTTAACAAATAGCAATATTTTGTTAGTCCTCTGTACATTTATACCCATCAGAGGGATGATTTATGGCAATACAGAAATAACACTGTTACCTTGTGTAATATTTTTCCATTTTTAAAATTGTTCCTATAATTTACAATTTTTGGAATTTTTAGGTCTGATCTGAAATGTTTGAAGCTAGAAATTGCATGCTGGTTTGCATAAGTTTCAAAAAATGTAGCAGAGAGGCAACTTTCTAAATTCTCTTTTTTATCTAAGGTAATAGCATTAATGGTAGACATAGTGATTTTTTCTTTTTAAGGTAAAAATAACACTTTTTACTTAAATTTTAATTTAAAGTTAAGGGATTTCGAAAATACATTCTTCTAAAAATGAAAATTTTCAATATAATTAGCTAAAACCTCAACCAGGGACCTCTCTGCTCTAGATTATAAATGTAAAAAATCCATAGTCAAGGTGATATCAGCTCTAAAATGAATAATTTAAAATTAGGATAAAATTATTACTTATAATTTTATAAATTGCACAATTTATAGCTGTATAAACTATAAAGTTTGTGATTTTATAAACTATAAAATGTATAATTTGGGAATACGTTGGTGAAAAAATAATTATTTATCATTATCACTTGATTCGGCAATTAGGCAGTTAAGCAAAATTTCGCTCCTCAAATGCTTTTTCATGTGGGAACAAACCACAGCAGTTACGAACTTTTGGAGCAAGGTGAAGTGGGGAATGAAAGGAATGATCCAGTTCTTTTTTGTTGAGTGTGTTCCTTGGTAGCAATGTAAAAAGTCAACCAAATGAATAATTTATAATTAATATAAGGTCAAAATTTTATTAAAAGTAACTTTTTATGTTTTTTTTAACAGCCATGTATTTCTTTCTTAAAAGACTTAGTGGCAAAACATATTATCATAATTATTGGAATAGCATTTGGACTGGCAGTTGTTGAGGTACAGTATGGTTTTGTATTATTGACTCTTCATTCATTCCCTTGCTTGTTCATTAATTCTTTTAACAAATATTTATGGTGAGCCAAATAAAAACCAGGTTCTTTAGAAAAAGCCCTAGCTACCAAGTGCCCAAGACCAAGCATTTCCCTCAATCAGCCAGCATCTGGGGAGGGGATCACAGTCGTATGAACTGAGCATGGCTGAGGCTATTATTTCTGTATGACCTCTCTACTGGGAAAAAAAAATGGAATTAATTTCCACACAGTTCTTAGTCCCAGATATCCTTTTTCCATTGAAAACCAGCACAAAGGTTAAAGTTTTCTAAAGTGAGAGGAAAAGCACCAAACAAAAGCAAAACACAACCCTTACAATTTCGTATTTCTCATCCTGATTTTGAAACAGAAAGTAAAAACTGAACTTAAGAGTATGGGGAGCTATTTTTCTAATATTTCACTCTAGGGAAATCTAACAAGTTCTAAAAACTAGAGACAGTTGCCTCTGATTTTCTCAACTTAAGTACTGTGGATTCCCTGGGAGTTTTCAAGGAAGCTCTGCTTGAGACTCATGAATTATTCTCATCGATTTAATTATTGATGTTGAAAAAATATCCCGCATAGGATTTTTATCTTGATGGACTTTCTCAGCATGGTTTTATAAGAACCTGAAGGATACTTTTCACGTTATGTAAAAATCTTTGTCAAGAAGACAAATTAAAACCATGTCAGAGAAGCATTTTTGGAATCATCCCAGATCGTGGGTAATTTAGGTATCAAGTGAGTCAAATTCACTCACAATCCTATTTCAGGGAATTAGCAAGAACCCTAATGATGTGAGGTGTCTCCTTGGTTAATGCCTCTGAGGGCTGGTTAGCTAAGCTGAGTGGCAGCTGCTTTGCTCTCACGTAATGGAAGTGCAGTGTCCTCCTTGGGCTTTCTGGTAGCTTTGTACCTGTCACGTGTGCCACCTCACTGCCAGAGAGGAGTTTAGCTGGGATTGAAGCAATTTAGTGTTCTAAGTGGTCATTTAGGTTATTGGTAGAATTTCCCAGCCAACCATTTGGGAAAGGTTAAAGACTATTAGCAGCAAATTGGGTTGTTGAGTATTGCTTCCTTATAGCCCAAATGAATAGGTCTAAATATGAAGCATTCTTTGTCAGTAGGTTTTAGCTGTCTTTCTTTATGTCTGATACATGATCAAAGTCAAATGGTGTTATGCTTTAGGTCTATTTCTCTTGATTCTGCCTTTTATAAAATGTCTTGTGTTTCTCTGCTTCGTATTTTGAGTTTATGTTAATTTAGAAATAAAAGCTAATGGTCACAGAGGTAAGGAATCCCATGCATGTATACTCATACGTGTATAAACATAAAACACATACACTCATATATCCTGGTAGAGTTGACTTTAAATGAATGATAGAACAGGCTTTAAATGAGGCATTCAATGTAAGTGTTACATTTCATGCTAAACCCTCATTCAGACAACTGACTGACTAGCTACAACTCACGGTTGCTTTTAAGAAGCTTCTCAAGAGCAAAGCCAGAAAAAAATAAGGACATAATCAGTTGGGGAGATTGATGTCTCTCATATCACAGCCAAATGCATTACCAAAAATCTAAATACATCTAGTGGAAAATAAGAGTACAACAGGAATAGTGCATTTCAGTATTTTGTGAAATTGCTATACTCCATGTATTTGTTACATATTTAGGTATTTTATTGGTTCCACTAAAGATACATACAGGGAAATATCTTAATAAAATCCTTCTGTATAGTAATTTATAGATATGGAATTTATGTGGTATTATCATAAAAATGACCATGTTTTGAGTTAGACTAGTTAAATGCAGATTTTTAGACTATCTGTAGATAGTGGTAAATAGTTGGTTCAAAGAACTGTTTGAAATTTTTTTTTTATTCTGTTTCTCAATCTAAAACCTGCCCTCCCTCTAGGGTTTGAAGAGAAAGAAAATCATTTTATATTGCTTCTTTCTTTATTCAAAAAGGAGCTTTGAAAATAATCTTCTGACAGCCATTCTATAAAAATGTATCCAAAATATGTATGTTAGTCTGTTATAGTCATTAGCACAAGTTGCCTAACACTTAGGCCCACCCCCTTGTCTGTTTCCCTAGTTCAAATTCAAGAAAACACAAAGGTATATAGGTAGAAAAACTCCTCTAATAAATATTTTTAAAGAAACCCAATCAAATGACTTCCTGCAGAAAATATATTCAGACTATCTCCACAGAAAAATATCATATGGGGAAAAAAAAAAAAAAGAAAACCTTTCCCACATTTAGATCTTTGATGTTAGTCTGTTTAGGCATAGACTTTGATAAGACAGGCCAATATTTAGTTTCAAGGCTCTGTTAAGACTATATACCTGAAGGATTCTTTTCACATTGGATGCTAGGACTCTATGCAAAATGCTTTATTCTGTAAGAAAAATTTATCTATAGACATTTTTGGAATTCTCATTATTCTGACTTAAAGAACCCTAATTATCTTCTCTCTCCTCATTTGACTGTAGCAACTTATATGTGCAAAAACTGATCAGTATTTTCCTCACTTTAATTTTTTAAAAAAGTGCTGCACACTGATCGTCATCACTTTGTAGGATAAAAGTTATCCTGACAGGAAGTCTTACGAATAAAGCAGTTAAAAGAAAAATGATAATTTTACATTTTCCAGACTTCTTCGGAATATGGGCACCCATGCATACTTCTTAGCAAATTTATCATGACTCTTAGTATACATTATAAAACGAGAAATCTCTTTTAATTATTTGCTGTTTTTCTGAATAATGATAGATGGTTTTTTCAGAGACAACAAATGCAGAATGCAACAAAATATGATATTAACTATCCAGTCTGCTGCTGAATGATGGGCTTCTATGTTAAGGATGTGGTAGTGAAAGACGATAGTTGCCTTATCTCATTATTTTGCTCATTTTCTTTATTCTTTCTTGATACTTAAGATCCCAATCTTGGGATCGAGGCAAAAAGACTAAGTTTCAGTTCTGAATTTGAGAACATTTTGAATGAAAATCATTACTTTTTCAGGGAATTGGTGTCAATTTTTTTAAGAAGGAAGAAATATTGGGCAGCAGTTCTCATTTGATTTACATCTCTGGGAAAGTATTAGTAAGCAGAAAGTCTCAACACAGTAGGAGCTTTTGAGATGACGAAGCATATATGGTGCTTTGCCCTCTCCCTCCTGCCTTCAGAGGGGGCTGGTGGGGAGGAAACTTCTGGCTGGTAACGCACACAGGTCCTGTCTGTCATTTCTACGTCAAAGACGCAGCAGGCAAGTCACCAACTACAGAGGCAATTAGAGCAAGTTTTGGGTCCCTCATGCTTGGGAGAGCTACTTAATGAGATGGAAATTATGCCCCAGATTTTCAGCTGTGCTTTTTTCACTTCAAAAGAATTTCCTGAACTAAGCTATTCCCCATAGTTTAGAAGCTTTTTTTGAAAAAAATTTTCTTCATTTTTTCGTTCCTCTTGGCAATGCCTAAAACTATGGCGAGAGAAATTCTAGACTCCTTGATTTTTATGCAGATGATTTAAACCAGATGATCATAAACTTTTTATGGAAGCAATAGGTATATTTAGCCCCGAGAGGCCTGAGCTCCCCACAGCTAGAGGGGAGATGCCCTGCAGAAGGGTGCAGTGTCTGAGAAAGGCAAAGGGTCTTCTGGTGGCAGACGTTAAGGCTTAGTTACATAGGCCCTGTTAAAGACTGATTGGCCAGCTGAAAAACCCTGATTAAAACACAGAGAAACTCGGAGACCTTTCTCAGAGCTCTTTTGCCCCACTGAAACCTCTAATTTCCCAAGGGAGATGACTTAGATAAAGAAAATTAGAACTGTCAGTAGACAGAATTTTTTCATATATGATGTTCTTTCTGTTTATTTATAATGTGTCCAGTGTTTTCCCTTAAATTCCCTGCTAATCCTGTTGTTTTATTCTCTAGACACTTGGTTTGGTGTTTTCTATGATCCTGTATTGCCAGATCGGGAACAAATGAATCTGTGGATTTGTCAAGCTATCATCAGTCAAACCCCTTTAAAATTTTGCTTTGGCTTTGTCATGTTAACTATGTAAGTGCTATAAATGTCACGAGCAGCTGTCCTATTAAAATGTCTCATTTAGCTAGACCACAGACATCTTCTAGACATATTGAACATATTTAAGATTTGAGGGATGTAAAGAAAATGATATGAATGTGTATTTTTACTCAAAATAAAATTAATATTGTTTAAATTGGTGCTTTTCTGTGTCTGCTCATTGTATTGAGGTGGTACTGTGCTTAGAATGTTCTGGATCCAACCAGTGGAATAATCTTCATTACCAAGTGCCAGCGCCATAGAGAGTTAAAGCAGAGAATCTGCGATTTTTCAGAAATGACACTATCTTCTGTGCAGTGTGTTAACCATTGGTGATAAAATTGAATTAAGTCCGAAGTTGAAATATTTGAGAGTGGTCGATCTAAAAGAGTCACCATCTCTGTTCTATTTATATCAATGACTACTAATGGTGTCTCCCTTTTGGTTCCTATCTATTGTGGAAACAAGATCTAAGTGCCCTCCTCCCAGCCATTAAATTTCTGGTATCTCTCTGGCTTGTCCTCTGGGACACAACAGTTATAACTCCTTTTTCTTTCTAGTTCTCAGAAACATTTTTAAATTTTGCTTATTATAGAAGTGTAATATGCATACAATAAAGTGAATAAATCTTAAGTGCATAGCTCTGTGAATCTGCATACACCTGTGTAAGCACTATTCAGATCAAGATGCAGAGCATTTCTAGCACACCAGCGTGCTCCTTCATGCTGTTGTCCGGTAGTGTATTGGATCTGACTTGCCATATATGTCTCTTCCTAACTCTGTGTTCAGTAACATCACTTTAGTAGCTTGAAATCTACCATGGTGGTGGAAGTATTTACACCCTGTAAATTTGCAAATGCTGTAAATTCAGGGTTTTTCTCTTTTTCCTTTCTTTCCTTTCTTTCTTTCGTTTTTTTTAAAAAAGAAATTTGAATGGTAAACATTTACCAATACACTGCCCCTCTCCATAAATACTTCCCTAAACGTAATCACTCTTCTGACATCTATGACTATACTCATTTTGCCAGCTTTTGAACTTTCTCTAAGTGGAATAACAAAGTATATACTCTGGCTTTTTTGCTCAACATCTTACCTGTGAGATTCATCTATATTGTTGCATGTAGTTGTAGTTCATTTCAATTGTTATGTAGTATTCCATTGTATATGAATACATCACGACGTATATATCCATTCTTCTGTTGATGAGCATTTGGTTTGCTTTTAATTTGGCACAATTATAAATAAATAAAGCTGCTATAAATATTATTTTACATGTCCTTTGGTACATAAATGTACTCATTTCTGAGTGTATACACAGGAGCAGAACTGCTTTGTTGTAAACATGTTTAGCTTTAATAGATCCTGTTAAGAAATTTTCTAAAGTGGTTGTGCTAATTTATACTCATACTAGAAATGTATGATATAATCAATCTCCTCTTTCGAGGAGGAGAACAATTAAGGAAGGCAGTTATTGTCAAGTAGATCAGAGTGACTTCCAAAGAGCAGGAAGCCTGGGGCAGCCCTAAGCTGGGTTAGGCACCCTTATTCTGTGCTCCCCTACGAATGATAAAAATAGCTATTCTTCTTAGAGCACATGTCATCTTCCAGGAACTATACCAGAAACTATACTTTTACTATCTCCTTTCTTCTCATTACATCCTAATGAGGTAGGTACTATTGTTATTCCCATTTTGCAGGTGAAAAAATTTTTAATGTTTAGAGAGTTTAGGTAACTTGCCCAGAGTCAAACAGTAATTTGTAGAACTGGGATTCAAACCTTGACAGATGCCTCCCAAACTCTGACTGTTGATCGTGTTGGCTTTCCCATAATAAATCTATTAATAAACGTGCTGTATTTTATTATAATTACCTGTTCATGTGTTTTCCTCTGTTAGTATACTGAAACTCTTTGAAGGCATTGATAGTGTTTTATTTGTCTTTTAATCTCTGGTATCTATTGCAGTGCTTGGCACACGATTGGCACTCAATAAATTGTAGCTAAACATAATAGTTAGATTTATCGAGAATTTACTATATGCCAAAAAATATTGTAAGCACTTATATAAAGTAACTCATTTAATTCAGAACGACCCTCCCTAGTTTAGTACTATTACTAGACCAATTTACAAATAAGAAAACCAGGGGCTAGAGAGTTTAACATTTCTCAGGTCATGCAACTGGTAAGTGGAGGAGTTGTGATTCAGTCTAAATGACTCAAAATCTGTGTTCCTTATGTCATATTTTGTCATATCTTACACTGTTATTCACAGAAATGGATAAGGAAATGAATATTAAAGTGTCTTTTGCATAATGATACAGGCTCAATAGATACTATACGGTATCAATGATATAAAGAACTTGTGTTAGTCAGCATTAGCAGGAAAACAGAAACCCTTCAGCTATTTCAAACAATGGGACTATAATGCTGGAAACTGCTATATTAGTCAGCTTTGGCTGCCATAAAAATATACAGCCAAGTGAGTGACTTAAGCAGCAGAAATTTCTTTTCTCAGAATTTTGGAGGCTGAGAAGTCCAAGATCAAGGTGCTGGCAGATTCAGTTCCTGGTGAGAGCTCTCTTCCTGGCTTACACACAAACTCCTTGCTGTGACTTCACATGGCAAAGAGAGAGAGTGAGCGAAAGAGAGAGAGAAAACTCTGATGCGTCCTCTTATAAGGACAATAAACCTATCGGCTCCGGGCTCCATCCTTATGATCTTATTTAACATTAATTACTTCCTTACTCCAAATACAGCCACAATGGGGGATCAGGGCTTCAGCATATGAATTTTAGTGGGGAACAATTCAGTCTGTAACAACTATGTACACAGGCGACAGAATAAGCAAGATGTCAAATCAGATGGCAAGGTAAACCAGAGATTACTAATAGTGGGATGTTGCTACCACCCTTAGGACTGAAAGGACAGAGATAATGTTACCAGAGTCCCAGATTCAGGGCCACCTGTAGAAGATGGAATCATGGCACAAACCACAGAGGAAGGATTGCCCAGCAGAAATAGGAGCCATGGAGGTGACCCAGCAGCTATTATCAGAGGAAGAAGAGAGAAATGCCCTGGCTTCTTCCCTCCTGCCCGCTCCAATCATTTGTCAGAACTTTCATTGGCTGAACCCACTTTGAAGCCAGAAGACAGGGAGCTTGGGAAATGTAGTTTCCTCTGGTACAAAGGAGATCTGGGACTTGCAAGGACCATACTGAGAGCAAACAGGGAAAAAAACTGTCACAGCAATTGGAGAGTTAAGAGAGCAGGCACCCAGGTGCTGAACTCTTTGAAGGAAGGATTTGGAAATTGTGGAAAGTACAACTTAGAATTTTTATGGGAAGTTTCTTAGATTCTTTCTCTTTTGGCTAAAATTCATAACATTTTAGGGATAAATGGAGCAATTGCTCTTAACTGGGGGCCATTTTGCCCCTTGGGATATTTAGCAATGTCTTGGACATTTTTGGTTGTTACAACTGGGGTAGGAGGAGGTATTACTGGCATCTAATGGGCAGAGGCCAGCAATGCTGCTAAACATTTTACAATGCACAGGAACATGCCCACAAAAAAGAATTAATCTGTCCAAAATGTCAGTTGGGCTGAGGTTGAGAGACTCTGCTTTAGAGAATCATGTATAAACAACAAAATATTCTTCCTAGAAGACAGTAAGGTGCATGTTACTACGGAAAGTGAACTGTAGTCAGAAGTCGCCTTAGACCAGGCTCTGACAGCTTTCTTGTTTTATAACATTTGCATGCCACTCAACTTGAGTTTCCTCATTTTCAAATCAATTTTACCAAAAAGATATTTAAGTTCTCTACCGTTACTCAAATCACTACATGTACTAACTTCTTAAATATGCTTACTTTTCTGTTGTAGGTATTTTAAAATGCTGATATTTACTAATAGTTCACCTAGCGTTTAATTTTGTTCTTTGATACAGAAGGTGATTATGAGGGAAACTTTTACTCTCTTGAAGAATATTAGATTCAGATTTAAGAATAAGCTCATTCTTTGCCTTCATGCTTCCAAGATCAAATCATAATATTCAAAAATATATTAAATTTAATTAAATTACTTAAGAATTGTAGCAAGAACATAATAAAAGGAAACTGTCCCCAAATTGTTAATTCAATGTAGATGGTAATGTTTCTTCCAATTCAGAGAGTCGTAAGAATTATCTTCATTATGCTTAAGGCTATATGATTATACTAATTTGGATAGATGAAATTTATATTAGAGCTTGGCAAATGCTTGTTAAATCTGTTCACTTCTCTGCATCCCTGTCACTATCATTTTATCTTATCTGTCACAGTCTCTCCTGAGGAAGGATCACTGCAATAATCCCATGATGGGTTTTTCTACATTTGTTCATTCCTTCTTCACAGCCATTCCCCATGGTGCCCCAGGAATGATCCAAAATGCTGATATTATGAAGTTATATTATTCTCTCCCAAGATTAGAGAATCTTTAATGATCCTGCCTTGACTACAAGGCCCTTCATAAGCACCAAGTCCACCTTTTCCTGCCCATCTGCAGACACTCTTCCATGTCCGTCCCATGAACCTTCAACTTTCTGCTCTCCTGTTATACTTTCATATCTTTACCATGCTGCTCCCTAGTCCCAGAACAACCTTCATATTCATTTTGTTGAATTCCTTCAAGGTAATCTAGCTCAGATGTCACCTCCTCTATGAAGCTTTTCTGGGTCCAATCAGGAGCAAATTAATTTTCCATTCACTTGCATTTTTCCATAGCACATTATACAAAAATGTCATTTATCCTAATATATTTTGCCTAGTTTTTTCTTGTCTGAATTTTATTACAAGCTCCCTGAATTGAATTTGTATTCTAAACTTAGCATGTTACCTAGAATATATTAACAGCTCAATAAGTACATGTCATCATTAATATCATCTGGTCCATTTGAAGAAAGGTATACATTCTTACTTATGAAGATACTCCATTGTATATCAATATATTTATTTGTAAATGGTAACAATAGCTAATATATGTAGTATAGTGCTTATTATATGTTAAGCATTATTCTAAATAATATATATATTAACTCATTCAAATCTCATAACAATTCTATTATTAAAGTTATCTTCATTTCACAGATAAGGAAACTGAACTGCAGAGAGATTAAGTTGCCCCAAATCAGTAGAGCCAAGATTCAAGCTCAGCTATGCTGTCTCCACAGGGTTACATTATTAAACCATATTATCATATGACATCTCTTGGGAAGAAGTTGATTAGGTTTAGAAACAGAATTTTAGATTCTTTTCACAATAGTTGAATTATTCAACTATTGTTAGAGTATCCTGCTGAGGATAATACTTGAACATTAGAGTATGTTGACACATTGCCATAAATCCAAATACAGTGGTTCTCTTTTCCCCTTCCTTATACTTTGTGTAATCCTCATCATAACATTAATCACACTGTATTTCAGATTTATTTCTATGTATGCCTCTTTTATCTGATTGGGAACAATATGAAGCAAGAAATGTGTATTTTTTTTTTTTTTACTTTGTGTCCTACCCATACACAGCGTGGTAATTGGCCAGTGTTTGCCCAACCAGTGTTTGTTAGATGAAATAATAAGAAATAACTCTTACATTTTTAAATACATTAAAATTGCCACATCTGTAAATCAAAGTTGACAATGCCTGTGACTTATAACCAATGAACTTGACTCCAAGAGATGAGATTAGACTGTCTTGTCCTTTTTTATGAGATGAGTTTGTTTAGTAATCACTTTCATTCCATTTTTCTTACAATCGGTGGTAAGAGCTACAGAATCTGAAGTCAGAATTGTCGGGGTTCAAATAATGGCTTCACCATCTAGTAGCTGAGTGATCTTGGGCTCGTTACTTTATTTCTCTGTATCTCACCTAAAAGCCAAGGATAAAAAGAAATCTCTATAGGGCTTTTGTGAGATTGAAGGAGACAATACATGTGATTGTTTACAGCATATAGCATAGTTAATACTCAGCATGTATTAGTAGTCATAACATGATGATTATCATCTGAATAATTACACATAGCATTAGTATTTAAAGATACTTATCGAGTTTTGTTTTTGATTATGAAATTTCTTTACACTTCAAAAGAAAGTTTAGGGCCATCAACAACTTCATCTTCAAATTCCTGAGTTTTTGAAATGAATGTTGACAATAACGCCTCTGCAAAATGATAAATCTTCTGCTCAGAATCTCTTTCCAAACCTGATATCTGGCTCTCATGTTAAGTAGTGAAACCAAAAAGACAGGGAAGGGACAGTAGGCCAGGAACTGAGCCGCATGGAATGACAGACAGTAAATGAAAGGGGATGTAATCTGGAATCATGATCATGTTAAAGAGCATGCATGAAGACAAGTGGAGAGACAGCTCTTTCAGCTTTGCTGGCAAGGTGAGACCCAAATAAGTCAAGTCTACTTAATACAATCTGAGCATCAGTTTATTAAAGCCAAAAGCAATAACTAACTGAGGCAAACAGGACATTGCACCTGGCTCATGATAGCTCCAAGAGTAATTTGTAACACAATTTCAAATGATTCCAATAGAACATGTTGTTCTTTGCAGAAATCGTGATTTTGGAAAACAGGTTAGGGTTCATGGCAACACTGGAGATGAAAATTATCAGGAATGTTAAAAACAAGCAAGCAATCATTAATAAATTTGTAACTGAAGACCATAATAACTGGCAATGGGGCTTCTTTTTTAATAATGAAAAAATGCTTAACATAAAGATAGTCAAGTCAGGCTAACTAAGCCCAATAAGTACTCAGCAATAAAATATGTATCAAATGTAGATAATGAGCAGTAGGATGTGGCCAGCACTTGTTGAATTGAGAACAGGCGAGTCTCATGGGTCTGGAAGCTGGAACCATGGCTTGTAAGTCAGGCTGTGGGCCTGGCTCTGTGTGCTGCTGGCTGACTCCCCAATACCTTTTATATACTCGTTAATTACCCCTCAGTGGTTCAAAATTCTCAACTTTGGAAAGAACTTTCAGAAGATCTAAAGATCTAAAAATCCTAGATAAAATGAGCAAATTTCTGAAGGAAGAGTCAACTTTCTTTCCTGGGAAGCATCCAGCTATAAAAAATCTAAAAATGGAAACACCACATATTTGAGAAATATAAAGCAGAAATTTTATTTTCCCTACCACCTAGCTCACCCTCATATGCAATTATTCTATATTTTTATGGTCAAATGATAGTAATGTCGGTCCTGGTTAAAGAACTAGGAAACTCATAATACTCAGCCAGAGGACAAGAAAAGGAAGGAAAAGTGGTTGAGATTATAAGACTGCTAAGTCTCCAAAGAAAAATGGCCATTCAAGTAAGACTTTGATCAGGCTGATGGATTAAATTGCAATGTTGGATTACATGTTGTGAATAAAAACTGGTAAGATAATTAAAATTTCTTATGTAATTTATGCAATCATCAAAGGAAAATGAAAGACCACACTATGTAGAAGAGGAAATTGGGGCAGGAATCAACATTTATTTGGCTATTTGTCAGGCTCAAGACTAGGCACTTTGCATGCTTTATCCCAATACCTCAGCCTGGATCGCACCCCTAGAGATTTTGAATTAACTGGTGATCATAACATGCAGCTGAGATTGAGAACCACTGCCCTCAGGGGAATTCATGAGAATTAGTTTCTGCTCTGCGGTACCTTTTTTCTTGTGCTGTTGAATTCCATAAATTTTTTAGGTACATTCTTTAGAGCACCTGCATGCCACCTACGATAACAGGGTCACCTTGAAACACCCAATAATTCTTCAATATTTTCTACTCTTGCGCCTGTGTACAAATCTCACAAATTCAAGGTTAGTCATTGCTATGATCTGAATGCGTCCCACAAAGTTTCTGTGTTGGAAACTTAATCCCCAATGCAACAGTGTTGAGAGGTAGGACCTTTAAGAGGTGATTAGGTTATCAGGGCTGAATGTAGAAAAACTAACTCAAACTCAAAGTGCTTTTTCTACTCCCTTACTCTACAACAACAATGAACACAGAAGAACCCTGTGACCAAATGTGTTGAGTTTTTCCTTACCAACAAAAAAGCAATCAACTCTACAGCAGACACCAGCTGGGTGTCCTGTAATTCAATTCCAACACTATCTACCTGGATCCTTGGAAGGAAGGGCGGTGTGCTGGAGTGGTGTTGGGGTGAGGTGCATGCTGAGAGGCTTATGGGATTAAAGTAACGGAGCTCCCTGAACATGGCAAAAATGTCATTTGTGGAAGAAGCACTTCTTCCTAACAATATTCATTTGAGATGTTATTTTAAGGTTACATTATTTTAATTTCTAATTGAAGTATGGTATATATTCAGAAAAATGCCTGGTAAGTATGGTGGTTTTAAAATGTGTCCACAAATTCTTTGCTACTCCATCCTCCAAAGGTAAAACCTAATTCTGCTCCCTTTGACTGTGGGTCAGACTTAGTAGCTTACTTTTAATGAATGGAAAGTGATGGAAATGTCAATATGTGAATTCCAAAACTAAGTCATCAAAGGCATTGTGGCTTCCTCTTTTCCCTTGAGCCCCTTGCTCTGGAGAAAGCCAGTTACCTTGTTGTGAGGACTCAAACAGCCCTATGGAGAGATCTACATGGGGAGGAATTAAGGCCTCTTGCCAAGAGCTAATGAGCAAATGAGGCTTCCTGCCTACAGACGGGTGAGTGCGACACCTTGGAAGCAGAACTTCCAGCCCCAGGCGAGCCTTCGGATGCCTGCAGCCACCTCCAGCAGTGTGACTGTAACCTCATGAGAGATCCGGAGCCAGAACTGCCCAGCTAAGCCTCTCTCCAATTCCTGGCCCAAAGAAGTTAATAAAATAATTAATTTTTATTGTCTTAAGTCTCTAAGTTTTGAGTAATTTGGTAAGCAAAAAATTAGGAACTAATACATGTGAACATCAAAGAATTTTCAGAAACTGGACTCCCTGGTACCCAGACCAAGAAACAGAACATTACTCTGCTTCAGCAGGCCCTTTTATGTTTCCTTTCAGTCACTACTCTCTTCCCTGAATAATAACTAGAATCCTGACTTCTAACAGCATAGTTTAGGGTTTCTTTGTTTGTTTTTGTACTTTTATATAAATGGAATTTAACGATATCACTACTTTCTGTCTGGCTTCTTTTACTCAACAGCATGCCTATGAACTTTCTCCGCATTATCAGGTGTAGTTGTACATGATTAATTTCATTGATGTGTGGTTTTCCAGTGTATACTTACATAAAATTTATTTATCAAAAAGCATAAAGTATTTATTAATTTTGTAATTTTTACAGCTACATTTTAAAATAAAATTTTAACATTTGTCAGTGTAGCTGCCTATAACTACCACTTTCTTTTCCATCTAGAGAGGGAGATGTTTGCTGTGAGCTTTAAATTCAGACAGCCCTGACTTTGATTTTAATTTTGGTCAGTGTTTTGTGTGTCTTTGTGATCAAGTTAATTAAAGTCACACACATACACACAAATATGCGCATATACACTTTAGATCATATACATATTAATACATACATAAATATAAATATGTACATAGAAGTAAATATATATATGTATAATCTACAAAGGGAATAATGAGAAAAATCATATGTTTTCATAGATACCAAATGCCTTGAATGAAATTAAATACTCATCCCTGAAAAAACAGAATATATTTAATAATATAAAAATCTGTGGATACTCCCTTAGAACATATATCAGCCTCCAATTTGATATTTTACTTAATGGGGAGAGCTAAGAAAACCAATGCTAAAACTAATATAATCAATAACAGTATATTAGGGTTTTCTAGAGAAACAATCAGGATTTTTTATTGAGACAATTATATAAAAAAGATTATTTGGTATTAATTATGTGCTATTGAGTAAAATTAAGCCAGGCAACTGATTATGGGTACCTTTTATTAAAATGAGTTTGGCTTTGTTTCTCTTTTTCATTGTGTTTAAAGTTTTATAATTTAAAATGTTTCAAATATATAGGCAAGAAAAGAATGAAACAATTTCCCATGACTAAAATGCATTATCTAATTCATATCTGTCTCATACCAAAAAAAAGATTAAATGTTCCAGACATAGCTAAAGTCTTTCCTCCGGTCTTGCAAAACCTCTCTCCTCCTTACCTCCCTAGAAGTAATCATCATCCAGAGGTTAATGTTTACAATTCTCATGCATGTTTTTATTCTTAACTATATGTATACATAACCATGTAATCTGTGTTTTAGAAATTTAGACAAATGGTATCAACCTGCCCACATCCTTTTGTAATTGACTTTAAAAAAAGTTCAACATTATGATTTTGAGATTTATTCAAAGAGAATTAATTTATTTTACTATAAGGTATTGCATTCGATGACCACAGTCTATTCAACTACCAAGTGACAGCTTGTTTTCTATTTCTTTGGAATAGCTAACAGGCTGTACTCAACATGGTGTACACATTTATATCTCCATGTATTCACAAACGGAATTTTCTCTAGGGAATACGCTCAGCAATGGAACTGCTGGGCCACTTGAGAATGCATATTTCCAAACTGACAAATTGCTTTCAAAACTAATTATGTTAATTGTCACACCACTAAGATTGATTTTGTGTCTTGACTGCAAGATGATTATTCTTCTTAGAATTTTATTATCTTATTTTTTTGGGCTCTTTGAGGCTTGAAATGCAGCTGAGGTCCAAGATGATTTGTGTTTACTTCTATTTATTGTGTGGAGATACCACGAACTTGTAACCACTTTAAATAAAATGCTCTGTCTGAGGCTTTTGAGACCAAACAGGTAGCATGAATTCAGATCATAAACTACTATGGGTGATGACTTGTGGTTATCAAGCCTCAGGGGAGACTTTTGTTTTTTTACGTTCACTTAATAGAAAGTTTCACATAGGCCAAAATGTACTGTATAGCAGGTTTATTTTTTTTTTTCACTTTGACACAAAGGATAGAGCCCTCTGGGGTGCCAGCGTTATGTGGAGCTTTTCTTTTAGAGCCCCTACTTTAAGCTACACCCAAGACCTATCCTCTGTCCCTGTGCAGTCATCAAAGTGAAATCTCAAGGTCTCTACGATTTAGTCAAAGTCCCCGGGATGAAAGCTTGCTTTGGCGCCCACGTATCAAAGAACCCTAACATTCCACCATCTTTGGTCTCTGCACATTGCTCTTTTTTTTTTTTGGCCAGCTTAGCAAAGCATTCAAAGTGGTTTTTAACATTTTTATAAATTCTCATAAATTTAATTCAAAGTACCTAGTCTATAATTTTGCAAAACTAGAAATCAGTTAGGTCTTTAATTCACCTGTAGTTTATTTTTTATGTATATAAGGTAGATATAGACCTTTTTCCCTCCCAAATGAATAGTCAATTGTATCAGCACCATTTATGAATTAATTCATTTTTTTCTACCAATTTGTAATGCTACCTCTATCACATGCCAAACTCACAGATATACAGATAGATGTGTTTCTGATTTTTTTTCCCAATACATTTGATTTTTTTTAATCTGCCCTGTTATGGTACCATACTAATTTGATTTTCATATGTTTGTAACTGTAAGGAGAGTAAAATGTGAATCCTCCCTTTTATATTCATTTATCAAAATTTTTTGTCTACTTTTGGCTTTTAATTCTTCCATATGAATTATGGAATGAACTTGACAACTCCAAGAAAAGAAAATTGTTGGGGTTTTTATTGGCCTTGCATTTAATTTACAGATTAATTTGGAAAACTTGCCAACTTTATGATATTGAATATGTCCCTCTCTTTTTAATAATTTGTTTTATATTTTTAATAAAATTCATTAAGACATAGTGATTCAAATTGTGTTTACACCTAATAGCACAGTAAAAAGCAACAGAACATAAAAGAAATATAAACAAATCCACAGAGCTGGATATTTTAACAAATATTTTCAGTAATTAACAGCAACAAAAAATAAGTTTATAGAAAACTTGAATAAAATTATTACTCATCTTGCTTTAATTAACACTTATAGAACATTATACCAGACAATTGAAGAATACCAATTCTTTTCAAGCACACGTGCCGGAGACCATATATTCGGACACATAGTAAATATTAATAAATTTTAAAAGATTAAAATTATACTGGTTAAGTTCTCTCACTAAAAGGAAATTCAACTGAAAGTCAAATCAATAACGAAAGTCCTAGAAAATTCCCAAATGTTTGGAAATTAAACAACATATTAGAAATGACTTACAATTAAAAAGATATATATAAAATTATAAAATGTTTTGAACTAAATGAAAATAAAAATATGATATATCCAAGTTGATGGGATGCAGCCAAAGCAATGATTTGAGGGATCTTTCATCTTTAAGAAGCTATAAAAAGAGAGCGAATTAAACCCTATAAGAGTAGTAAGTAAAAAAATTAAAGATAAAAGAAAAAATCAACAAAATAGAAGAAAGATGTTTAATAGAGAAAATCAACAAAGTCAGAAGTTGATTCTTTGAAAAGATTAATGAAATTGATAAACCTCTAGCAGTGCTGATCAAGATAAAAGAGAGGAAAAAACATTCTAATATAAGGAATAAAAAGGAAGACACAATATCAATAAAAATAGGTTTTCTATATACTAGCAATAAACAAGTGGAGAATGAAATGGGAAACTATACTTTTACAGCAGCACTGAAAAACACCAAATATCTAAAATTGAATCTAATAAAATATGTGAAAATCACTATAATGAAAGCTACAAAACATTTCTGAGAGGAATTATGAAAATATTCAATAAATATATCATGTTCATGAATATATCCTTTTGTTTATTATGAAAAAAAGTCAACATTGTAAAATTTCCATTCTTTCTAAATTGATCTATAGATTAATAACAATCCCCACCAAAATGCCGGTAGATTTTTAAATGGAAATTGATGAACTGATTTTAAAATTTTGGTGGAAATTCAGTATCTAGAAGGCCAAGATGACTATTCTTAAAGAAAAACAAAGCTACAGCCAATGAGGTTTATTCGAAGCAAAAAAAAAAAAAAAAAGAAAAAGAAAAACAAAGCTGTATGGCTTACACTTCTAGATATTAAGACTTTACTGTCATAATACAATAATTAATACAGTGTGGTACTGGCCTCAGAATAGACAAGTAGATCAATGACATAGAATAGAGTCCAGAAACATATCTGTTTATACAAAGTCACCTGATTTACAATGAAACTCTACCCCAACTCAGTGAGTGAACAGATGGTGTATCAGTCAGGGTTCAGTCAGGAGATAGAAGCTACACCAGTAAATTGAACAAAGAGAATTTAATATAAAGCATTGTTCACAGAGTAAAATGTTATTAACTACTGACGGGGCAAATGAAGAACTCTAGGGTGTAACAACTGCAGAAAGCAGCTACCATACATCTGGCTGAAGGATCAAAAGGAAAAGCCATGAAAGTGAGAGAAGGGCTTGCAAGCGGCTGGATGCTCAGCTGGTGCTGTGCTTGTCCTCTTGGAGGCCTGTGGGACTGGGTCCCAGGCCTCACAGGGATGAAACAAACATTGCCTGCGTGCCACTCACAGAAACCATCAGCCACAAAAGCCCTTAGGAAAAAACAAACAAACAAGCAGTAAGAAACAAATATTTTCCTTCTCCTCCGGCTTTGAAGCCTCCTTCTAGCAATTCCTTTGTTGGAGCCTAACAGTAAGCTATCAAAGCAGAATTGTAGTTTGCAAAGTCCCAGCCCAGCATCCCAAAGCAGCATACGGGTGGGAGGGTTTGGAGCTGAAAGACAATAGCCTAATAACTGACACATTTAATCTTTGCAATAAATGTTGTCAAAGCAACTATATTTCCATGTTGTAAAAAATGAACTTTAACCACTATTTCAAACCACAGATAAAAATTAATTCAAGATGGACCATAGACTTAAATGTGAAAGAAATTAAACTTCTAGGAGACAAAAGAATATCTTTATAACCTTGAGATAGGGAAATATTTCTCACGTAGTCACAAAGCCATTAACCTTAAAAGAAGTGACTGAGAAAATATACTTCCGTAAAATTAAAATCTTTGTTTATGAAAAGCCACCATTAAAAGGCTGAAGAGGTAATATACAGACTGGAAAAATATTTGCAATACATAAAAATGATGGAACAAAACCAATCTAGTTATAAAAAGAAAAGAATGAAAGATAAAAGCAGTCACTGATCTATAGAAATTTCACTAGACAGATACTGGCTGGGTCTCCAGCTGTAGGAGAGTATGGATACCAGTTTCTGATTAGATACCAGTTCAAAGATCTTATATCTGATACATATAAAGAAGATCCTTGAATAATTAGTAGAATTAGAGGTAATCTAATTTAAAAATAGGCAAAGACTTAAAGAACAAGCAAAACTATCAAAATGGCCTTTGAACATATGCATCATTAATTATCAAAGAAATTCAAATCAAATTACAATAAAATGGAATGATTTATCCACTAGAATGGCTAAAAAGATTGCCAGTAATAAGCATTGGTGAGGATGTGGCATAACTGTTACATCGATGAAGAGCATAAATTAGAACGATCATTTTGGAAAACTGTTTCACAGCCTAAAAAAGCTAAACACAAGAATACCCAAGCTGGGATCACTGCCTTACACCTGTAGTTCCAGCTACTGGGTAGGCTGAGGTAGGGTAGAAGGATCCCTTGAGCCCATGAATTCAAGTCCAAGAGTTCAAGTCCAGCCTGGGCAAGATAGCAAGACCCCATCTCTAAAAAACAAAACAAAACAAAAGCCCTTGACAGAGATAAGAGATAAGAACTGGGAAGAGAGCTTCCTGGAGTGCCGGAGATGTTCTGTATCTTTTCTTTTTCTTTCTTTCTTTTTTTCAAATACAAATAATGCTTTAATCAGCTATATTTGTTTTATTTTTGCAAATCTATTTAACAATGAATTAATAAATAATAGTTATTTGGGAGCTTACTGTTTGCCAGAATACTTCTGTTTGTTTTATATGTATCAATTCATTTATCCCTTACAATAATAACCGTCTCTATTTCATGAACGATGTAATTGAGGCCTTAAAAGAGAGCCATTTTGCCAGTACTAAGAGGAGAAGACAAAAGGAATCTATGATTCTATTAATATAGAACCTAAGTATTTAACCAGTATTTTGAGTTCGTTAATATATTATCACAGAAACACTATTCTGTATTTGTTCTATTATGAAACCATCTCCAGAACAAATATAAATGAGTTTTAAAATAATTTTTGCCCTAAATCCTGCATTCAATTATTAATTCTCTCAATCAATAAATCAACAATTTTTTAAATTTGCCAGACATGAAAATAGACTATGTGATAGAAAAATAAATAAAACACAGCTCAAGTATTTCATTCTAGTGGAGACAAGAGAAACATAAATAGTTATTTGCCATAAAACAAGGATATGTTTTAGTGAAATATCAAAAGTGTTCATAGAGTGCTTGGAAGCACAAATGTTATGTATTTATTCCATCTGACAAGGGTTGGGAGGGGAGATATCAGGAAAAAATTCTTAGACTAGATGATGCCTAAGCTGAATTTTAAAAGGTAAAATGGTGAGGGGTATGAGTGAACAGCGATGTAGGTTGTGCTTAGATGTCATCCCATAGCAAATGGTGAGCAAATGCTGTTGAAAATCCTACAAGATAAAATTTATGAATAGAAACACATCTTGTATTCATAGGATGTTGCAAAATGAGGCTAATCCCAGGAAAGACTGTTGCAGTAGCCTGTGAAGGTAAAAATAAAAACTTCAGCAACTTATAGAAAAAGTTTGCTGACTCCTGGTTTAAATCACTGAGATTTGGAGAAAAATAACCTACATACCCTGAATGGTTCAGTTACTGGTTGTAGGGGTAGAGTGGCATAATAGTGAAAAAGTAAAATAAAATATAATAAAGTGAAAGTATTAGCCTGGGGGCAGTGGTTAGTGACTAAGAAACTTTTGTTGAACAATTTACATGTGGTGATCTATTTTATTCAGTAATCAAATATGTGTTTTCAACAGTAATTTACAACACAGACGATAATCCTAATTAACTTGTATTTCTCGGGGAAAGGTTAAAACATTAATAGTTTGTGTTGGGAGAGTGATGTCAGCAAGACGGTGGAATAGGAACTCTCTGGCTTCACTCCTCCCCCACATAAATCCAACCAGCAACTATCCACAGGCAAGAATATCATCCCGAATATCCATGAACTCAGCAGTGAGGCTGAGACAGTCCCTCGGACTGAAGAACCAAGAAAAGCCATGATTGAATGGAAAGAGAATGATTCCTTTTGACCATACCATCTCTCCCCCAAACTGGCACAGTGCCACACACAAAGTGTTCCCTGAGCCCATGGTTTCTACAGTGGGAAAAGTGAGATGGAGGCAGACATTCAGCTGCATCACCATTCTGGGAAAATTCACAGGATGCTTACTCTTGTCTCATCCCACAGGAAACGTTTAGGATGCTGGCAGAGTTGTGTTACCTGAGGTCAGTCAGGAACAAAGAATGGAAGTGGGCCCATAGCAACCAGTGTGGGGATCTCGGTGGTTGCTCTGCCTTCCAACCAGCTGAGGTACCATGATAGAGAAACTAGCCAACAGCATCATGCTGCAGGAAATATGGTCCACAATCTTTCAGACACAAATACCTAGCCAACTTCCCCATGCAGTCATGGTGTTCTGGTTAAGTCTTCTCCAGACCAGGAAGCAAATGCGGGTCAGTGAATAAATTCCGGTGCTAATGTTAAGTCTTCCCCAGACTGTGAAACAACTGCAGGTCAGTAATTACCTGCAAAGAGAACATCTGGCCCTGCCCAATTCTAGTAGTGGAGAGTACCACCCAGCCAGGGATGGCAACCTCCAACCCTTCTGATCCAAGATGATCACAAAGCCCAGCCGGCAGCACCCACCTCCCCAACAGCAGAGTCCAGCCAATGGCCTTACTAGAACAGAAAGCACAGCCAGCAATACCATTTGACTACAGAGCACAGGAAGCAACCCAGGCCAACTAGAGAATTTGATACCAAGGTTTGCCTATCTGGTGTTGCTACCAGCTGGCTCACCCAAAATCTCAGGCTAAATAGTTAAGGTCTATCACCACTAAAGAACACCTACAAAGACTGGAAGAGGTGGCCATCTCCTCAAATGTATAGGCATCAACATAAGAACACAAGAGTTATGAAAAATCAGGGAACTAGGACACCACCAAAAGAAACTAATAAAACTCTAGTAATGGACCCAGAAAAAATGCAGATCTATGAAATGACCAGCAAAGAATTCAGAATAATCCTAGTAAAGAGTTCAGGGAATTACAAGCAAATCCAGATAGAAAATTAAATAAAATTTGAGAAAAAATGTATTAATAAAATGTGAAGTTTGACAAAGAAATAGAAACAATAAAAATCCCAAATAGAAATCTTAGAGATAAAGAATATAATAACTAAACTGAAAAATTCAATAGAAGTATTAAACAGAAGACTGATCAAGCAGAAAAAAGAATCAGAGAGTTTAGACACAGGACATTTGAAATTATCCTATCAGAAGAACAAAAAGGAAAAAGAATTAAAAACAAAGAACAAAGAAGACCTATGGGAATTATGAGATATCATCAAGTGAACTAACCTTCACATAACAGGAATTTCTCAAGAAGATAAAAAAAATTTCTAGAATAAATATTTAAGGAGATAATGGCTAAAAATTTCCCAAATCTAGGAAAAGATGACAACAGGGACAGAAAGTTCAAGATTGACAATGAAATTTAACCCAAAAAACAGTCGACCAAGATACATCATAATCAAATTATCGAAAATCAAAGACAAAGAAATAATTCTGAAAAAAACAAAAAATAAGAAACATATCACATTCAAGGGAACCCCAATAGGGCCTTCAGTGAATTTCTCAGCAGAAACCCTACAGGCCAGGAGAGAGTGGAATGATGTGTTCAAAGTGCTGAAGAAAAAATCCCCTGCCAATCTGGGGTGCTGGGGAGGGGGCAGGGAAACAACTTGCCAACTAAAGGTAAAACTTTTTAGGTAAAATTTTTTGGTTTCATAAGGAAATAGATGATAAATATGTAATATACACAAACTGTTTTTGATATTTACCACCTATCAGAGGGACCATGGTGATTTATATGACCACATGAAAACCAAAAAACACACATCTGCTAAAGAAACAGTGGAAGGTCTATTTACATGTTCTATAAAGCATGATTTTTATTTCTATCAGATGACCATCTTATTAAGTTAATTTTACATTTCTTATTCCAAATTTTGTAGGGTATGACATAAAATGACTGCTATTTATGTATTGTCTTTTTTAGCAAATCTCTGTAAATAAGTAAGCCTGTTTTATGACCATTTCATCGGATTCTTCTGACAGAAAACAAAAAATAAGTTAATTTCAGTAATGATATCCATGGAAAATTCTTTTCAGTAAAGGTTTTGTAATTCATTATTTTGACGGTGAAACATTTAACATTGTAATTAATGTTATAAAATGTTCAATAGTGAAGATGAAATCATTTATTTTCGTAGTGATGACATGAACATAAATATTAGTCAAGCATAGCATCATGATCAAACAATGTTCCTACTAACTTAAAAATCTCAGGGATAAAAAATGTACTTTAAATTTTATTGTGACTCACTGATAATTCATAATGATATGAAAACACTGAGACATTCTACAATTGGAACTAAAGCAGAAGTTGTAAAATTTACAAGCAACTATATAATTTATAAGATGAAGCTGATGTTGAATGGGAAAATACTATAGCATGGTGGTACAGGTATGTATTTTCTCTTTCTGTTGCCCATCTCAATTTGATTTTTCAGCCTTGGAAGAACTAATTATTAAATCAATATAAGTTTCCTAAAATCGAAATTAAAATTTTTATAAATTTCTCTAAATATTGATCATTTTGCTCAAAATCAGCTGGAAATATTTAATCAAAGATTTCAATTAGTGAAGTGAAAGGAAAAGAAAAAGCTTCAATTTTTTAAGTTATTCACAAATTCTAACTATTGTAAACAAATCTTGCAAACTGGAAGATATTGAAGTTTATCAGTATATAAAAAACAAAACAAAAAAAACCCAAGGGATAAAGTAATCAAGTCATGAGATTGCATATGGTATGTGGAACATAATTTTTTAATTCTATAACACGTTTTAGAATTCCTCAACTTGGAGGAAAGATTTTTTTGATGGAACTCCTATTTTTAACTGAGAAAAATTATATTTAGTACTGTAATGAAATCCAATTAAAAGTACTGTAATTTTGCAGAATTAAAATTTGGGGAAAATTTCAAAAGAATAATAGAGATAATTTAGGATGTGAATGTTCTCTTGTAAAAATATGTGCTGAAGGATGTTGCTTTCGAAGGAGACAAAAAGATAGATCCTGTGAAAATATTTGAGTTGAAATGTTTATATATTTCAATAAGAAAAAGTTAGAATTGATAATTTACTACATTTAGCAAATATGTCTTTGGGTTTTCCTCAACATAGTATGGTCTATGGAAATAAGCCAATTAAAGATATTAACAATTTCAAATTTGTTAACAGTGAAATAAAACTTTGAAGAAGATTCAGACAAATTTATGACAGAAGTAAAAATAATGCAATATTGAAAAATAAATTCCTAAAAAATAACACCAGTGGTATAACATTAGAGATAGACATCACTAGGAAGTAAGTTAAAATATGTGAATACGTAAAAAAAATAATTATTCTTTTTGTTGTTTTAATGTTTAGATAATCAATATAAAAACTTTTTCTTTAATAATGTACATGAATGTTATTTTACTTTCTTAGAAAAAATTTTATAAAGTTTTTAAATGCAGTTATTTTATTTAATAGTTATTTATTTTATACAATCACCATTAATATTAAGCCAATTTATAGATCAATAAATAAATATTTAAAATTTATAATTTTAATTTTCTTAATGTCTCCTGTCATGCTATAATGTGCCCTCCTTGCAATATTAAATCATATGGTCACATAAATTCTATGATTCTTATTTTATATGTATGTGTATACATTTTTTGCTTTTTCAATTTTACCTCCATATATTTTAAAATCTTATATTTTCCCACTCTTTAACTCTCTGAGCTGTACCATGAAATCTAAAATTTATCTTTCAATTCACTAATTCTCTCTTTGGCTATATCTAATATACTGGTTACCTATTCATTTTGTTTTTAATATCAATTATAATATTTTTCATTTTTAGAAATTCTAGGTGTTTCTTTATCCAATCTGCTTTTCTTTGATAGTCTTATTTTTTAGAATTGCAGTGTCTTTTCTTATATTAAATTTTTATATTGATAATTTAAACATTGAAAAAAGAACAGAATAATCACTTGTACATATTCACATATTTTAACCTGTTTTCTGGTGACATCTGTCTCTGTTGTATCACTGGTATTATTTTTTAGGCATGTATTTTTCAATATTGTATGTCTTAAGTCTCTAACCATTTTATAATAAATATATTTTAATTTTCTTTCATATTATTGTTCTCTCAGTTTCTTGGGCCACCATTTTTCTATTGATCCTTGCTCAACTATTTATTATAATGTTTTATACTTTTTTTTCACTATGAGCTCATTTTTAGAGGGTCTTAGTATTTTTTTCCCACGTGCTTTGGGTTGTGAGAGCTTTCCAGGCACAGTATTAATCTGGGACAGATTTGGAGGGGCTTGGGTGTTTTCAGATGATTTTGATAGTATAAATTTCAAATTTTAACATTTCTTTGTGAATTCATCCCCAAATTATCAAACGAGACTCTCGCCTCCACGATCCAAAGTGGAGACACTAAGCTTCCCTGTCTTACCTCCAAATGTATGGAATTATGCCTAGGCCATTTTTCTATCCCACCTTTCTACAGAGATACAGTACATTGAGGATTATGGCTTGATGGCTTGATGTGAGTTTCTGTTCCAGTCTCCCACTCAATAGCTCCATAGCCTCATCTTCTATCCTATGCCCAGGTGTCCAAGATCAGCAACACTTTCAGAGTATTATTAGAATTAGCACACTCACTCTCTGGTTTTCTGGGTAGAATTCAACTCCAAAGAGGCCTCCATGTGAATCCCTCTCAGGTTCCTTCCTTATCTCTTGCTCTTTATTTAGAAAATACCTAGAATGCACTATATAGATATATATATTAGTATTTACCTCATTTTGATGTATAATGTAAAAAATTACTCGTTTATATGTATATGTCCCTCGCTAATGAGATTTTCAGGTCTGTGGCGTCAGGGATTGTATCTTATTTATCCTAGTATTTAAAACATCTGGTATAATATGTAACAAATTGTTGTTCAATAAATTCAATAAATATTTTGAAATGCATGAATGGAAGACAGACACCAGGAAGACTATCCCGTTAGGAAAGAAGAAAAATAAAACCCTTTGTTGTTATAGTGAATTGTGTCTATAATTCCTTTCTTTTACCACCAAACATCAAAGCATTACTCAGCCGCTTTGGGATGGCAACACTTGAGTCTTTCTCCCTCATAGTTTATTTTCTTGATTTACATTAACTGTATCATTCCTAACCCTGTCTCCTCCCTAGGGTCTTTCCATGTCCCTGCACAAAAAATAAAATTTAAAGATACTGGAATACTATAGCATTTTCTTTCTATAAAGTACATAAAATATATATTTTCTAAATATAAAGTTACATGATTACCCAATATATGAAATAATAATACATAAAATTATAAATTTACATGATAGCAGAAAAAATAATTTTAAAAGAAAGTCTTTTATGCATAGTATATTCTTGCTAAATCGCATAAACAGAGTTTATTTGCTACCTTGACGAGAAATTATCTTTCAAGCAGAGTCATTGTATGACTGTTTAGAATTATTTGTTAAGCTAAGTTACAGGTCAAGTAAAAGTTTCCACAAACTGCTCTAGCATGGTTCATTTATTGCCATTGTCAAGGAACCTGACTTTTTGAAAGGGAATAAAAGGCTCAGGAAATAAGAGTAAATCCATTTATTCACTTAGCAATCTTATCAATGAGTGGCGTCGGATGAAAAAGAAGACTAATATTTTTTAAGAATTGAAACATTATGCTCTGACTCACAAAGGAAATCCAGGACTGTGAGGATCATCTTAGACATAATTATGAAGTCAGAAATAGTTTTCTTCTGTGCGTTCTACCTTCCCTATCAGAACTCCTTCCCTTTTGCCCTCCTTTCCACTGCTTTCTCCCACCCTCTTCCTTTCCTGTAGCCACACAATTATAACCCATATATAATGATTCAACTGTATGTGTATTTTTTTCCTTTCAATTGACTACTATTCTTTATCTTTTAAGGTGTTGGAAAATAAGGCTGAAAGTCCTATAGAAAGAAATGAGTACTTGATTAGTTGAGATCCAAATAAATGAATGTCTAGTGTTTCTGGCACCATGCTGGGGTAAAGAGAGGTATTGGGGGTGGGGGCAGGAGGACTTTCCCACACTGTTAAATTGCATGTTGATTTCATACCTACGAATTCATAAGCTAAATCATAAGCTGATGACTAATAAACACAGTAACATAACGTTAGTAATATATATTCACTGCATAGCCAGGTACAATTAGTTTTTATGGGCATCTTGCTTATCATTCTAAAGGATATTTAGGAAAATATAAAATCAAGATAGGCTGGAGTCTTGCTCTTCTTTTGATCACAATAAAAACTGTTTTTATTTATTATTTATTTTAAGTGAATAAAGTTCAAAGTGCTTTAAAGAAATTAATGGACTAAATATTGAGTTCCATTTTAGAAGACAGAAAGATGATGGTACACTGATATCATTTAATAAACATATGACCTGAATAAAATTTGACAAAGGAAAGATGTTACGCTATGAGCAAATAATAGACACACAACATGCACATTAATGAAGTTGACATGAGCAAAATTAGTTTCTCCAGATTTGGTAGAGCAGTGGTAAGCAAACTATAGCCTGTGAGTCAAATCTGGACAGCTACCACCTCATTTTTGTATGGCCTGTGAGCTAAGAATCATTTTTATATTGTAAATAGTCATTAAAAGAAAAAAAACAATATTTTGTGACGTGTTAAATTATATAAAATTCAAATTTCAGTGCCCATTAAAAATTTTACTGGAACACACCCACACTGATTTGTCAATAAATTGTCTACAGTTGCTTTTGTGCTGCCATGGAAGATTTGAGCAGTTGCAACAGAGACCACAAAGACTAAAATAATTACTCTCTGATCCTTTACAGGAAAAGTTTCCCAAATCCTGGTGCAGGGCATGAACTGAAGTAAATAAACGGGAGTATGAGCTACCAAATTTGTAATACTCTTTCTAGTGCAAAGACAAACTCTTCACTAGTACAAAAATTCCTTGTGTAAGGCTTAGGTCCAGTACATTTTAAAATGTCTTGAAACTGATCCAATATTAATATTTTTATGACTATTTTTTCAGAAGCATAGAATTTGCAGTAATATATTCTCCTTTCAGTGCTGATTTATGTAAAGAACTTTTGGTCATTTTATTGAAAAGTAATTTTCCTTTTATTGTATTGAATTTCATTATGAATCTAAATGACAGATTAGGGCTATAAAGATGAATTTTAAAAAATTGGCCCTGCCCTTGAGGAGCTGACAGTCAAGTGGGGAAAGCAGGCATATGGACAATTGCTTACAATTTAATAGCATAACCATTCAAATACAGATCAAAACTTTATGCAGTATAGAGTTTCCTCCTTCTAATCCATCTTTCATTTGGCTCTTAGAATCATCTAACCAATGATGCAAATATGAACATACTGCTCTTCTACTTTAAATCCTTCAATTTCTGCCCTCCTGATTTCAGGACAGACTCCAAACTCCTAAACATGACATTCCTGGTCCTTCATTATCCAGTCCTTGCTTAACTCTGCTGTCTCATCTCTCAACATTCCCTCCTTTCCAAAGGTTTTTCCTTAACATTATGTTTTGTAATTCCCCAGACACTCCATGCTCTTTTGATTCTAAGCTTTTGACTTTCATTCCTGTTATTTTTCTAGAGCTGATCTTCCACCTGACTACTGAAAGAGTATCCCCTTGGACCAATATAACATGTCCCAACCTTAGTGATGGGCCCAGAGATGGGCATAATACCCAAGTCAGTCCTGTGAAAAGTAAATCTAGTATTCCCAATGGAATTGGTAGGAAAAGAGTGTACTTTTTCGGCTGTAGTTGCTAAACTTGTAGGATGTAAGTTGTAGTCAAAACTCCAATTGGCTTTATTTATATTATATGAGCCATTTTTTTTTCTTTAGCAGTTTGAGTTTGATTTCTTTCAGTTGAAACCAAAAAGATTCAAATATAGTAGACCTTATGAAAAGTTGATATTTAAGCTAGATAAGGAAGAAAAAGTATGAGTTTTCATGGTAGAATAACTGAAAAGTAGTTTTTACATAGATCAGCACATACATAATATGTTTCCTTTTCAGAGCAAAAAAATTTAGAAAATTTCATAAGACTTTCAAATCCCTGCTTAGAATGGAGGACTGTTATATGCTTTATTTTATTTTATTTATTTATTTTAGAGACAAGGTTTCACACTGGTCCAAATTGGAGTGCAGTGGCACGATCATAGCTTGCTGCAACCTCAAACTCCTGGGCTCAAGCGATCCTCCTGCCTCAGCCTCCTGAGTAGCTGGGACTACTAGTGTTCACCACCACATCAGCTAATTTTTTAACTTTTTGTAGAGACAGTGTCTTTATACATTGCCCAGGCTGGTCTTGAACTCCTAGGCTCAAATAATCCTTCTGTCTCAGCCTCCCAAAGTGCTAGGATTATAGAGATGAGCCACTGCGCCTGGCCTATATGCTTGATTTTCAAAATTTCTATGGATGTCTATCTCTGCAGAAAAAAATAAAGGTTTCACTAATCATTCTAATAATTTTGTAAGTATCCTTATCAATGGGAACATGTCTATTTCTTTTTCCCTCTTTGATGCTCTTGACTGGCTTCCAGATACAGTGCTAGAAAAACCTTATTTCATACCAGAAGAAGAAAAAGTAAAATGGAAAATGCCTGGCACTAGGAACTTCACAAAACAGAAATTTTACACCCCTCCAAAAATACTCAAGGGAACAATAAGGATATTTTTACATTATATCCTAAATCCTTATCATAAATTTAATAAGGAACAAATAGAAATATTGGAAATGAAGAAAACTAATGCTGAATAGAACTTCTGAATTTAAAAGAGGATTTTTCATTTGTTATATTTTTAAGAGGGTCAGATTCTTCTTCTAAAAGTGTTGGCACATGAGATACTGCCGCATTTGCAGTGGCAAATATTTGTTAGAAAGTTGCACATTTTGGCAAGTAAATGTGTACTGTGTGGATCTATGACATATAAATATGGAATAGTAAAGCCAAATACATGTCAATGAGGAGGAATAATTAAAATAGTAGTTAGTGTTTCAGATTTGCCACTTTTCTCACAATTACTTAGGGTTTGAGCAGTCAACAGCGCATGCCCATCAACTCAAATACACTCGGTGGCTTCCTATTACTTTGAGAAGTCTGAACTCAGTCGGTATGAAGGACTTTCTATAATTCGGCTCCAAACTGCCTTTGGAGAGTGTCCCACCCCCATCTCCTTACACAGTGCCTCAGGCCACCTGAACTAATTTTCTGGAAATTCCTTCCTCTACTTCTTTGCTACTGAAACTCTCCCTACCTAGTAAGTCATTTTCTTTTTGCTCTTCTATTCCACTAAAAATTCTACCCAGGTATTAAAAATGTTTTATAGTTAAGTGGTTACATGTCCTTAATAGAATACTTAGAAAGTAGAAAAAAGTAAAAAGAAGAAAGCAAAAGTTACCGTAATCCCATCATTCAGAATTAATTATTCTAAGTCTTTTCATTACCTCTAGCTTTTTGTTTTTATATGATCCTTCAGTAATTTTTCTCATGTTTATATAATTTGGTGTCCTGGGTTTTTTTCCTACTCAAATTATGTTATTAGCAATTTTCAGCATCATTAAAGGTAAGGTGAGAACTTGATTTTATTGCTTGTATCATTCTATTGAATGGGCACCCCATTGTAGAATACATAGGCTATTCCTGCTTGGAGAGTATCATAATTAAAGGATCCATGAACATTATGGGATAACACTGAAGAGTATGAGCTCTGTAGTCAGATAGATCTGGACTCAAGTTTGAGTTATAAGTTATATAATCTTGAGTTTATTCATTCACTCATTTATTCAGTGAATATTTATGGAAAGCCAATTATGAGCCGGCACTGACTGAGAGCTGGTGAAAGAGCCTTAAAGAAGTCAGTTCCTCCCCAAGGCTAGTAGAAGAAAATGACAATAAACAAATGCATAATATGGAGTAGTGACAAGTGCCACGAGGCAGGGTGAAGGGCTAGAAAGCAAGGCAGGCACCCCAGCGTGACAAGCTTTAGATAAGCAGAGACACTGTCTGTCTGATTCGTTGTATCTCCCAATGCCTAGAATAGGTGTCCAGTGAATCTTTGTTGAATAACTGTTTGATTTATATTATCAACTGGGATTAGTGTTTTAAATGTTAGTAGATCACTAACCAAAGTCATTACTATCTGTCAGTAGATGGCATACGAATTTTTCTAGAGTAATTATGATTAAATTTAATAGAACTTTGCAGCAGAGTTTACTCATCTCAAGTGATTGTTTCACTTTTTTTTATTGTGCTTTAAGAGAAAATTAGTTGCCTCCCAAGAAAATTTGTGCCATCAAAGAGCGAGTTATAAAAATGACAGTTTCAATGAGAAAGGGAACTTTGCAGCTATTGCATTTCTGATTCATAATGGTAAAATTAATTTTGTGCATATATTTCAGTGACACCATTTTATAAAAATCTCTCTGCTTTACAATTGCTGGCTAAAATTAATGAATTGGTTGATTAAAAATGGAGAAAACCCAACCTAAATGCTGCACTACTTGCCTTTCTACCCATTTATACAGGAGCCTCATAGAAACTTCCATCATTCTTGGACTTGATTTCACTATTAGTTTGCAGCACATTTCAGAACAGTCTGAACTGAAAAAAATATATAGTGCAATGGGAATTAAAAGATGCTAACACAGTAGGTTGTGTGTTGTTAGGATTTGTAATTCCTGCTTTTTTCCTGCTCCCTATCTGCTGCTACTAACTCTAAGTTGTGGTCTGGTTACCAACATAACACATATTGAGTTCCTTAGTTCATCTATCATGGCTTATTTTGCTCATTATGACTCACACATAAACCCACACTGTAGAGAAACACTTGTTTTATAACTCATGATGAAGGCATGGGATCTTATTCTAGTTATCACCCAAGCAGGATCTTAGTTAGAGATCATAAGTTTCTTTGTGGTTATGGACATTAGCACCTGTTTGACAGCCCATAGCAGAGTTAGCATTTCTGCAGGGTACTTACGTGTCTCAGCTGCAGAGAGTTATTGCTTAGATTCTTTTTACTCTCCTACCGCTAAGTGAATGCCTAGGCTGGGAAGTGGTTAGTCACGCATCAGCAAGCTGAGAAATGTGTACTGAGCTCTGAAAGTGAGTTCTCTCTAGTAGCAGAGGAAGTCATATACAGTCTCCTCCAAACATCGGGAGGTCACCAAGTGGGCTGATGCCAGAGCAATTTATCCAAACATGGCCCAGAGGAATAATGACTCTGTAAAACAGCATGCACACCACTCTGCAGGTCTAAGACAAAGGCAACAATAAAAGCAAGTTTCCAATAGTATCTATTGTCTTGTCCCCAAACTTGTGGTTTGTTCTGTCCTTGGACTTGATTTAATTCTCCAAGGAATAGCCAAAATGTTCCTTTAAAAATTATAAACCAGATCATGTCACTCCTCTGCTTAACCCCCTTCCCCTCGATGACTTTCCATTTCACTTAGAATAAAAATCAGAGTTCTTCAAGTTTCTGCATGACCTGGCCCCTGCGCTCTGTCTAATATCACCTGTGACCTCTGATAACTATCTTCCAGACCCTCGGGACGTTTTTTTCCTGAATTCCTGTTACCTAGAAAAGTCCCAGAACATAGCTGGTACTCAATATATCTTTGTCGAATGATTGAATAAATGAATGAATGGCTCAGAGCAGCTGTTACCAAACCTGGCTGCACATTTGAATCACCTAGAGAGATTTTAAAATAAAGATGTCTGAAACCCGCTCCTGGAGTTTCTGATCTAATTTCTCCATGGAGTGGGGGCATTGACATTTTTAAAAAGTTTCTTGAGTGATTCTAATGTGCAGGCAGAGTTGAGAAACATTGACCTGGAGGAAAGGACAATTGTTAATAAACTATCAGAATGGCTTGCTCAGACTCCCGAGCTCTCGCCAGTGATATGCTATCATGATCATATAATCCTACGTATCCTCAAAAAGTAAATCTTTCGCTATTTATTACTACAAAATCCTGTTAAATTTCAAATTACTGGTAGACACTGGCTGTTATGACACAATAAAACCTGATTTAATTTTGTTCTCACTGTGCTAGAATCACTAAGCTATGTTTCCAGAAATTTCTGACATAGAAAAGGAAGGACCATTTGAATTTGTTTCATAAATTACAGCTTTGCTGATTAAAAATACCTGGGCCTTAGCCAAAGGTGTCGTCATGTTGGCTACATGACTATTGCAAACAAACCCTAGCACCCAGGCTGATCTGAAGTTCAAAGCTTATTTAGACTGGGAACGCTTATTAAAGAAAATGTCATTTGTGCTAGAATAATGGCTTGTAACTCTTCCAACATTATTTTTCACCTAATCGGATTTGTCCTTTACAGGAGAAACTCCAAGGAGGAAATCTGGAAATTTTGGCCTAGCATATACAGGGACCAGATGGTCAACAGGTACTGAGCCTGGTTTTCAGAGTGGGGTACACTGAATGGAAAAGACAAGCCTCTTTAAGACCACAATAAATTTCCCAATGGGCCTGTGTGAAATGTTTAAAGGTTGAAGATAAAGGTCTTGGGTTATGTTGTCCTTAATATGAAAGGGGGATAAATGGAGCCAGGTGGGCTGCTATTTCAGACATGAGCAGGACTGTCTTTGAATCTGTGGACGTTAAAAAAGAAACTGGATGGAATTTGGAAGCAATAAATTACTACAGAGTGCATGCTGGAAGCACATACACGTGCTGATCTATTTACAAGGATCCTTTTGAAGGTGAGACGCTGAGGTCTCAATTAGAAAGGATCAACCCTCAAAAGATTCTTTTAACTATTTGAGTAGAGAAATGAATTGTTCTCTAAACAGGAGGACATTAAAATGAAGTAAATTTTCTTTCTTTGTTTGCTTCTCACACTCAAGGACTGGTTCTACTACAGGGCCACAACCATTAGCCTCAACTCCAAAACCCAAGAAGCTCCTGAAGGTGATTATTTTTTATAATTCATATGAGACAAAAACTTGTGCTGAACTGACAGGAGCTAGTAATAATCTTTAGTTATCCCACTGAGTGTGAATATTCATGTTTCACTAAAGTCACAATCATTTCTCTGATTGGGCACCTCCCCAGACTTTGCTGGAGATACTACTTGGAACTTCCTGTATTTTAGCCTCATTACCTGTCCTAAATCTGAACAATCTGAATCCCAAAATACACTGGACATAGATTAGGAATATGTCCACCCAAATTTTTTCATTTTCATAAATTGAAACACTCCTTAGGGTTGTTGGATTGGTGATATCACATCAAGTTCTTTTAATTATATCATGCCAAAATGTGGCAGTAACTACGGTTGTTTTCAGGGTAACATGTGTCTGAACTAGAAGTGAGAGTGGGAGGACTCTTTTGCATATTAAATGATTCCCTAATTCACAAACAGAAGGTAACACCTAATAATATATACTGAAGGTTCCTTTTAGCACACTAAGGCTGGTAAATGTGAGGTTTAACATGAAGCTTATACATTTAAAAACTTTTATTATTCAAGCCAGGTGCAGTGGTCCATGCCTGTAATTCCAGCTACTCAGGAGGCCAAGGGAGGAGGATCCCTTAAGCCCACGAGTTTGAGTCCAGCCTGGGCAACATAGTGAAACCCCGTATCTTAAAAAAAAAAAAAAGATAAAAATAATAATTATTATTATGGAAGCCCTCAAGCCAAACCCTGAGTGATGATTATGATAAGTTTTATGTAAATATCACAAAGAGAAAAGAATTGGACAAAGATGGTCAATTGAACTATTTGAGCTGGGTTTGGGTAATTATTTTGGACCGATATGTAACAGATTCATTTGGACTAGGTTTATAAGTTCCTTTCTTATGAAGTGGTCAAAGTTGGAAAAAATAACTTGATTACTTTGATTTTTGCCTATTTGGAGTCAGGCAAATTTATATGTGTGAAAGCAGTTAATGAGATTTATTTTTGCCTTGATTCAGAGACCTTAATACAAAGAAAACATAAGTGCACACACATACAGTGAAGTGAATAGAATTTTTTAGTGTACTGAATTCAGTTGTAATGTCTGAGACAGAAACAAATGTAGTGGCATTTTTCATTATGGTTCATTGATTTGTTGGATATTTGATGGTTGGTGACTAAACAGTGTGGATTGTAGCTCCCAAAGAATCTAAGAAGAAAATACAATTTACAATTAGAAGATTACTATGCTCGGCATCTCCTCAGGGTGTGTTCATAGTAAGGATGTGCATTATGAAGGCTATATTTTTTTTTATGTGACATGTTGAAAATTACAATAAGCTTACAGATGGTAAATATTTCTTTTCATGTGCCCCAACTGTAATCTTGCAAAGCATTGCCTTGAATTATCATTTTTTTGAAAGAATATAGGTGTCATAAAAACTTTTGAACTGGAAAGACTTTTGGAGATCATCTACTAATTTCTTCACTTTACAGGCGAGGAAGTGAAGTTTATTTTTCATTTTATTAGCTGTGTATTGAGATGATAATATCCCAGGAAATAAAATGGATTTACTCATGATGCTACATCCTTCCAGTGTACTTGAAGTCTACTATAGAAAGCTTTCTATTTGCAGGTATCATAGAAGAGGATGGCTTTGCAGTTAATTAAATATTCTTATTATGGGACGGTTCCCCGTAATCCCATAGTATGCCAGGCACTAGAATACGTTAATTTTTCAAAGTATGCAATTTATAATTTCATCTCTTTAGAGAATACAGAAGGCCCTGCAGGACCACCTTTGATATATTTTGCCAAGTGTTTTGATTTACATTGTGTCTTTTAAGCTTGCCCAAATCTTTAGAAGTGGATAAGACAGATATTATTGTTATCTATATTCTCCAGATGAGTAAACTGTGGTTCAGTAAGCCTGACTGACTTAAGTAGTTAGTTAAAAGCTAGGATTTAAACCCAATTTTTGTATTTCTATATCATATGATCCTTTTACTTTTCCATTCTTTTGAGTGACAAGTACTGAATTTCAGATGAGCTGGGTAATAGAATATTCTAGTTTTAGATCAGTTGGATGTTGACTCCTCTCAATTTTGCATGCATATAAAGATTCAGTAGGCTGATGAACAGCTCCTAACCTGTCCTTGTCTTTGCTGAAGACCGTGGTCAACTGATGGACAACCAGAAGCCAAAAGTCTAAAATCTGTCTGAATTTTCTCAACGTCAGTCTGTTAGAATTGAGTCTGTTTAACTTATTTTTTCCTGCAAAAATTATTTTTACTTTTTATCCCTGGCATTTTTTTAATCCTTTTTATGTACATAATAAAATTTTTGTATATAAAATAATTCTAAAATTTTATAAAATTTTTATATAAATACATATAAGTAATTACATAGATATATAAAATTTTGGAATAACTTTAGGTTTATGGAAAAAGTTTCAGGTAGCAGAAAGAGTTCCCATACACCCCTCATGTGGCTTCCCCTGATATTAACATCTTATATTACCATGATATATTTATCAAAAGCAAACACTAACATTGGTGCAAGACTATTAACTAAACTACAGACTTTATTTGGATTTCACCAGTTTTTCCACTAATGTCCTCTTTCTGTTCAGGATCCAATCCAGGAAACCCCACTGCATTCAGTGCTCTTGTCTTCTTAGTCCCTTCTTATCTGTGACAGTTCCTCAGTCTTTCCTTGCGTTTTATGACTTCGAAACTTTTGAAGAGTATTCTGTAAAGTGTCCCTTCATTTATGTTTGTCTGATATTTTCTCATGATCAGACCAGGGTAACATATTTTTGGGAAGAAGATCACAGAGGTGAAGTTCCCTTGTCATATCAGGGGGTACGTGACAGCAACATGGCTTATCATTGGTGATGTTAACCTTGATTATTTTGTTAAATGGTGGTTTCTGGATCTCTTCACTGTTAAATTCCTATTTTTTTCCCCCTTTTGATACTCCTTAGAAAGCAAGTTACTCAGTTCACCCCACACTTAAGGGGAGGGAAATTAAATTCCACCTCCTGGAATACCAAAGAATTTGTGGACATGTGTTAAAACCACCATGGTAATTAATATATATTTGGGGGAAGATATATTGAGGCTATTCAAACATCCTGTTTCTCCTAAAAGTTTCACCCACTTATTTTAGCATTCATCTAGAGATCTTGCTTGCAGCAATTATTACTGTGGTGTTCTCATGGTGATTTTTTATTTCCTTCATTTCTTCTACATTTATTATTTGGAATTCTTCAGTAGGAAAGATTTGTCTTCCTTTAATTATTTAATCAATCATTTGTATCAGTATGGGCTTATGGATATTGTTTTATTCTTTGGCTTCTTAGCCAATTCTATCATTATTCATTTTGTTACTCAAATTGTTCCTTCTTTGACCATGGGAGATAGTGGAATGCAGTGTTTACGTGCAGTTCTCTTTGTCTTTAGTGTTTCAGTTTCCTGACAATATTTTGATATTGAGTTTTTCTTCTTGTTTCATCCTTCCTGGATCCACTGAAAAAAAGATGTGTCTTCTTTGCTGGGAATTTTGTTCTAGGTCTCCTTGACCTTAATGTGCTTAATCATGGGGTCCATTTCCTGTGCCGATGCTCAGTTCTGATGCCAGAGTCCTGTTCATCTCAGACCAACAGGCATCATCCCCACTGTGCCGAAAACAGAATTGAACCTGTGGTTCTGCCTTGCCACTGCTCCATTGTCCAGGGCTGAGATATTTTACAGAAGACAGTTTCCCATATATGAAAGCCTAGCCTCAGTATCTTTATATTTAAATAACTTTGTTGGAAATAGTCCTAGGATATATCATGGATTTCCCCAAACAAACTGAACATAAGAAACCTTTTTTTATGTCTCAAGGTAGCATCAGAAACATGTTCTTTATAATTGCATGTTTGCAAAGTAATGGCCTCAGACACTTTTGATATGCATGGGAATGTTTACATCTGTACCCTGAGCATTGCCTGGATCCCACAAGTTAATGGATCTTAAATAAGGTCATTCTAACCGTTTGTTCCCAAGTTCACTGAATCAATAGTCTCCACATGTCAAGTGACAGGACCTAAGCTCTTTTCCTTAAGGAAGGGCTGTCCTACATATCATTCACGCTCCTCCCAGCTTCTGTTACCCCTCTGCTCACCGTCTATCATGCCTGTTTTCTGCTGTGGGTCTACTCATTGCTTGTGCTTCCTCCACAGATCTGTTGATTGATTCATCCATCAAAATCATCAATATTTATTGAATACCTACTGTTTGCCGGACATTCTTTCATGGCCTTAGGCTGCAGCAGTAAACAAAATAGACAAAAGTTCCAGCTTTCCTGGAGCACTGGAAGGAGGCAGACAATAATATAACTATAATAAGTAATAGGAAACATAATAGATAAATATAGTGTTTATTAGAAAGTAAGTGCTATGGAAAAAATACAGCAGGGATGAACAAAAATCAGGGATCTGGGAGAGGGTGTTTGAGCCCTCATTGTATCTGAAATACAATGGGTATAGTGACTCTCATTGTCAAGATGATACCTGAGAGAAGACTTATAGGAAGTGAAGGAGTTATCCATGTTTATATCTGGGGGGAGTCATTTCAGGAGGAGGGAATCTACATCTACAGTGCTGCATGGACAGTATGTTGCTTATTTAAGGAATAGCAAGGAAGTCAGGAAGGCCAGAGCAAGAACTATTAGGAGATGAGATCAGAGAGCTAATGGAGAATCAGTTCCTCTGTGGTATTGTATTCTCCTTAGAGACCCCCGTGTTGTGAAACTCATCCATCCATGACCCCAAACTCCATGTGATGCTCTTTTTACTACAACTGCTTTAAGTTTCTTGCAGGTACATGAGACTCTGGATCTCAGGGTCTTAACTTTATCTCTTTGGCTAGCATCCATCTCTTTTTTTTTTTTTTTTTTTTGAGAAAGAGTCACACTCTGTTGCCTGGGCTAGAGTGAGTGCCGTGGCGTCAGCTGAGCTCACAGCGACCTCAAACTCCTGGGCTCAAACGATCCTACTGCCTCAGCCTCCTGAGTAGCTGGGACTACAGGCATGCGCCACCATGCCTGGCTAATTTTTTCTATGTATTTTTAGTTGTCCGATTAATTTCATTCTATTTTTAGTAGAGGTGGGGTCTCGCTCTTGCTCAGGCTGGTCTCGAACTCCTGAGCTCAAACAATTTGCCCGCCTTGGCCTCCCAGAGTGCTGGGATTACAGGCGTAGCATCCATCTCTTATTTGGATTTAGGAGGTGTTCCTGTAGCAGAATTGCCAGAACTCATGAATTTATAATGTTTCAGGGATGAAATGGGGGGATTTAAGTGGAGCCCCCATGTTCTATCCCAGAACAACTTCTTCTTATCAACACATAATGTCCTGTTTCTGAACCTACTTCTAAAATGATTGTAATTTTAATTCAAGGGCTCCATACAACTTGAAATCTGTGGCCACACCTCTCTGCTCTAACCTCTCCAATTATGTACAGAGACTGTGTTCTTTCCATGACATATTTTTATACAATGAAAATCTTGGGATTCTGCTAAGTACCAAATACCAGTGGTAACATCACCTAAATTCATACAAGGCATATCTGAACTCAGCTTCACTCCACACATTAATGCATTGTACAATAACTGTCTTTTATAAGTTGTTTTGTCTAGTGGTCCCTTTCTTTTTAAAAAATTTGTTATGGGTTGGCAACCCACATTATTCCTGTTGTTATATTTCTATATAAAATAAAAGTAATTAATTAGTCTTAGGAAAGGCTTAAGAGGTTCTCCTTTGAGAAAAGCGCATAAAATTGAGAGTCCTTGTTTTAGATTGTTCAGAGACTGTCTTTTGTTTTCCCTTTCCATTCCTTCCTTCTGGTTCTAATTCTGTTCTGAATAGGCAGAATTTTCAGCAAGTGAAATGTTACTGAGTAAAGATTTTATATGGCACATTTCAGAACATTGGCATCAGGAATTGGGTGAGACCACAGGATTAGAACTCCAAAAGTATTGTGGCTTTTGTCTAAGTCTTCTAGTGACTATGATTCTGGGGTAAATCCTTGAACCTCTCTCTTTCCTTTTCTCTGTATATTTAGGCTTGGCATGACAACTTTCTTCAAAACCTTTAGGTATAATCATTTCTATTTTCTCATTTTGACTTCAAAGGAATGGATGATTAAGATTCTTCCAAATTTACTGAAGGGAACACTTCATAGAGACTAAGTGGCAAATCTGGAATCTCAGCAAGGCCTAGTAATTCTCAATTGTCTGTCCTTTGCATTACTTTTAACAGGGACAAAAATATGTATTACTACATACATTATTAAAGTATTAAAAAATAAGTAATTTTTGGAAAATTTGAAAGGAAGCTACCACTGTTTCCAAGATGGTGGCATTAATTTCCTCATTATTCACAAAGTATCCTTTGAAGACATTGGAGGTTTTGGGGTTTTTTTTTTTTTTGACATGTAGTCACCCCATCCTGCGCAGCATGAAGAGAAACAGGTTTAATATGATTGTGTAGGAAAAGTAACCGAACAAACATGGAATCTTACTTTAACAGAACCATATTTATAAATTTTACAATGTTTGTTTTTGTATTTGTGTAGTCCTTGACTTTTCCATTCCAGATTTTATGCAAAGAAACAAAAAGAAGGAAGGGAAAAACAGAGGGAGAGAGAGAGAAAGAATGCTGTGAGGAAAAATGTTCAATAAATTTTTTAGTTCAGTTATGTAGGCCCACGAGGTTTCTATCATTTCGACATGCTTTGAATAAGTATCTAAATAGAAACAGAGCTGGAAATCGTTTGATGTGCATCCATCACTAAATTTAATCTGTTTTTTGCATTATGCATGTTGCCATGTTGCTTTACCAGTACTTTGCGTCCCTGGAGACAGTCTTTCGTTTTTAGGATTTCTTCTCCTGTGGTTAGGAAAACAAACGTCATTCTGTTATATGAAGAGTTCTATGGAATTTAAAGCCTGTGAACGGGACAGACCAGGGCATGGGTCCCTTTGAGAGAGTATCTTACTCTTTTCATCTTCATTATGTAAACATTTCATTCTACTTCTTAACTTTACATAAAACTATTTTAAAAATCATTTTCTCAAAATATTACAAATTAGCTTGCATTCAGAACAGTGGCAACAAGAGGATAAACACAGAAATGCATACTTATGAAAAAACAGAATAATTATGAACTGGCTTCTATTATATTGGTTAAGACTATTAAGGAGTAAATCCTCTACACAACATCTTCAGTAGAGCCTGCGTTGCTGTAACCATTTTCAAAACACTTCTCATTCAGGAGGCATTTGAACACGGATCTGAAGACAGGATCCAGTAAAATATGTTTCCTGTAACTGCCTCAAATCTGACCTCAGGCAGAAAATGTTCCATTCTGTCCTCTGGAATTATTTGCCCGCTGTGGTTTGCCTAGAACCTTAATCTTCAGGCAATGCTGCGAGATCTTTTCCATCTGACCTATTCTCCCTGTGCAGGTGTAATGATGAGGGAGGGGAAGAATTTTTCAAATGAATCAGTGGTGTTTTATGTGGTTAATTTTTATTGTCCCTGATTGATTTTTCTAATGTATTTTCATTAACGTTAATCATAACCTGAGGCTCAAGTCCAGGAGACAACTTTATAAAACCACAGCCTTTCTCTTCCAGTTCTACATCTGTACTAACTAGTTCTCTGTGGATCATTTGCAGAATTGCAAATGATAAAGATTGTAAGGACAGCTGGCTTCATTTTTAGTGGAACAAGAGTTTTGATCAATGAAACATCCATAAAAGAAAATAATAACTCACATGAAGTTTTTTCGTTGTTGTTGTTTATCAGCTTGTTCAGTGAGGAAATAGGAGCAAAATCATATTGAAACTGATTTGCTTTCTTTTTTTTAACATAGGAAGGTGCAAGGACAATGACCCTTAGCCATGGAAATTAGAAAACGTTTTTTCTCTATTCTTTCAGATTTACCACAGTGATTGGGTTCATAGGATACACGTGAATTGATGGCTCTTGATTGTAAAGAAATGTAGGGAGCTTGAAAGAAACAGCAGGTGACCTGGATCCTGGATCAGGAAGAACAGGTTCTAGCAGATCCTCATCTGTGAGGCCCAGGAACTTCCTGAGCTGTCACGCTGGCCTCACGTTGTACCCCTTTCCAATCCACACTCCATCTTTACTTCTCCAGCCCAATTTGATTTCAGCATTGGAACTTGATGTTTCACTTCCGCTATGCACACAGTTGTTCTGACTGGTGAACACTCGATCTTGTTTGTTTTCCTAAAAGTCCTCTCCAGAAATTTGTCAAAGAGACTCTGCTCTGTGGTTCTAATCTTGTTTCCTGCCTTTGCACCCCCAATCATCATGTCCAGAGTTTGCAAACTACGAACTTCACCTAGATTTTTAATTCCTGAATACATACTTTACTTGGTAATTTTGTTTTGATCTTCTTTAGGATTGCTTCTCAATGATTAATCTGGCTAGAGTGGCTCAGAAAGAAAAGCTATAAATCATTTGCCATGGATGAACACACTCCAGTGGAAGCCCCTCCCTTCATCTCTGCCACCTGCGAACTGCGTGGTAGGGCTTGTGGGAGGCATGATATGACTCACACATTCCCAGGAGCCTTTCAAGCCTTCCCTTGATATATATCCTTCCTTGCCTACAGGAAGAACTGGACTCTCTGAAATGGTTTAGTTAAAATGGAGAAACTCTATCTTTGTCCTCCTAGGTTTAAACATTCACTTTTCTAGACGTGGTGGGCACCAATCCTGATTATCTCTTTACATCCTTCCCTTGCTGTTGGGGTTACAGCTCTCCTCCTTAATTACCAGCATTAATAGAAGTCTTTCCTGTGATTCACCAGTCAACCATATATTTATTGTGCACTAATAAATATTTTATTTGTAATACAAAGCAGTATGCCAGGTATAGTGGGGAGGGGGAGTGTTTACAGAGAAGTATAAAAGTGCCTTGGTTCTTCCTACTCTCAAAAAGCTTCCATCTAATTGGGAAGACAGCTCAGTTAGAATTTGCTAAGAACTGAACAAGTTGTACCAATTAAAAATGAAACTGGAGTTTGGAGAAGGGAGGGCAGCTCATTTGGCTGGCATGGTCCAGAAGTTCTTCATAAAGGACTTTGGAACTTAAACCAGGCATTGAAGAATGTGGAGAGTTCCAACAGGAGAAAAGAGAATCATAAACTTGTATTTGTTAGAAGTGGTTTCTATGTTCAAAGACCATTTCCCTATGTTTCTATTTTATATCCGTGTATCCATTGCATTTTTGTAGGTTGACTTTGATCATAGGTTTCAGGAGGTAAAAAGTAAATTTTCTTTCATGCTTTTTGACAAGCACCAAGTTCAGTTCAATGAATGGAATTGATGATAATGAAATTGTAACTTTCAGCTTTCTTGTATAATGACTGAAGTAAGTGTGTTAGGATTTGTACTATTTTGACTTTAACTTTTTAATTTTTTTTTTTTAAAAAGCCATACATTCCTTACAGATATTTTGGAAAGTGCAATAAATTTACAAAGAGAAAAATAAAAATGCCCATAATTCCACTGTTCAGAATAAACAATAAAAACATTCTGGTCGATACCTGGAAGGGTGGTCACATACAATTAGACAAATTGTGTATTTTATGGTACCAAGAATTACCTTATACATAGAATAAAAATGTGAACAGTACTACTGGAATAAGCAGGGCAATGGCCTTGGCACTCATTATATCAGGCATACTCTTTCATAACCTTGTTCTTTTCATTTATTGATATTTTGAAACAGTTTTATATATACATAATAAATATCTGAAATATATTTTTAGATAGCTAATATATTTTTAGATGTTCCTCTTTAGTCATGGTCCTCCAAAAGTAACCACTACATTGACTTCTAGAATCATAGATTATTTTGCCAAATTTTGTACTTTGCATAAGTGGAATCATATAGTGTTCATTGTTTGTGAGCTTCATCCATATGGCAGCATGTAGTTGAAGACTGTTCATTCTTTAATTGAGAGAATTCCATTGTACCAATACTTATTTATCCATTCTACCATTGAAAACCATTGGGGTAGCTTCCAGTTTTTGACTACTACAAACATTGCTTTTAAGAACATTCTAGTATCTATCTTTGGTTGAACATAGGTACACATTTTTGTTGGGCATATATGCCTAGGTAAGAAGTTGTTGGTTATAGGAAATGCATCTAATCAGCTTTAGAAAACTGCCAAGCTGCTTTATAAAATGTCTTTACCTTTACCATTCACTTTCTCACCAGCAATATAAAAGTTCTGGTTGTTCCACAAAATTTCAATACTTGTATTGTCTATTTTGTCCATTTTAGCTGTACTAGTGAGTGTACACTGGTATTACATTATAGTTTTAATTCACATTTTTTTCTGATAGCTAATGTAAGCACCTTTTTCTGTGTTCATGGTTTTTAGCCACCTGGAAATCCTCTTTTGTGAAATGTCTGTTGAAATCTTTACCCACTTTTCTAATGAGTCATCTTTTTCCTACTGATTTGTAGGAGGGGATCTAAGCATATTGTTAAAAGACCCACTTCAAAACTTTAGAGGTGCACACAAATATTTAATCTGTTGAGCATAAGGGAAAAGAAACAGTCTCCGGAATTCACATAGCATAAAGAAAATCTGTTGTGTGAAGAAAATTCAAGTGATTTACTTTAGACTTTAGAGGATATTTTCATTCTGATACGGCATTTTAAAAATAACGCTTTCTATAAAATTCCTAATGTCTCATAGTGTATGAAACAAAGCACAAAAATGTAGATGTTTATCCTGAAATTTTATTTTTGAGTATTAAAAGAAATCAAATTGTGCAAATGTTCCAGTCTGACAATCTGGAAATAAAATAACAAAAAAATAAATGTAAATTATTAAAATTTAAATTATTAAAAATAAATTATTCTAAAATGTTCAAGTTTCAAAATGTATCTCTATTTAGATGGTGATGATATATACAAGGATATATAGCAGATGTGCTGGCCTGTTTCCAACCCCTGCTTGGAGGTTTCGAATTAAGGAAAGACTATTACATTATGTGCGAAATGCCACTACAGTGCAGGGTCTGCCAGTAAATGGGTAATACCAACTTTCATAGTCTTTTTAGGTTGATTAGTGGGAAAAGCATTCCCAGGTGCAAATATCCACAAGTTTAAATTAGTTCTAAGAAAAAAAATGGGCAGGAAACATCATATGACCCATCTCTGGACTCTTCTAGACATGCTGTAGGCCGAATGATTTTATATTTCTAAAATTAGGTGGTTTAAGAGTCATAGTATTTCTCTTTCTCAAGAAAATAAGAATTACTTTTCATTTTTTAACTGCTACTACATTAAAGTCTTCAGATAAAAAGAGTTGATGTTAAGTATTAAATGGAATGAAATCTCACAAGTCCACTTGGACATCTTCCAAAATATCTTTCCAAATTGTATGATTTATATAAATTTTGGATTGGACAAACTGCTGTTAAGGATTCTGTCCCACTCTTCTAGCCTTGAAAGGAACACCATCCTCAAATTTTGTGCACCAGGGTATGGTATTATGCAGTCATAGAAACCTTTAGAAAAGTATATTCTGTGGCGATAAGACCAAAGAGCTTCAGGAGTGTGTGCTCGATGTTTGTGCATCTGGCTTTACTCTTGGTCTCTTTTTCTTTCTTTGTAGCAGAGCAGTTTTTACTGGTTTGTGGGAAGGTCAAAAAAAGAAAGATATTTTAACCTGATAATAAAAGGCAAATAAGGGAACATTAAAACAAGGAATGAAGGAACAAAGGTTTTCCTTTCAGTCAAGAATTTCCTGATGAAATCATACAGATTTCATCCACGTAATCAATACCTTATTAAGTTCATTTCTCCAAAATCTTATTTAAATTCATAGAGAAAACTTCATAAACTCACATTAAAGTACAAAACTTGGGCCACTATCTATACTATAGGATAAAAAATTAGGGGTCACTGTTAAGGAAATTTTGGTTGACTAGAAGAACAGCTGCTCTTTATAGATTTCATCAACTCATGTGACTTCATCAACAAACATTGCTTTTCTTTCTTCTGTGGACTTTTGACCTATCATGATCATCAATTTAACATCAAGGCAGATGACCCAGAATCATTGTTCTGGGACTTATTATAGAAAGAAAATAAATCAAGAAATGAGGAGCGAGGTCCAAATTAACGAAGAACATCACATAGGAGAGATCGGGGGGAGGCCTTCATGTGATTTAACTAGGGCTAAAACAACTTAAAAGTGATATGAGTAAATCAGTTGTCATGTATTTTAGGCTATTCTGTCAGAAATTGAATCATCCTCATTTTTAAATTTTATAAACAAAGACGTAAAATATCATAGTATTATGTATTGTTTTCCTTTGACTGCTCAATTAACATGAATATTTTTCCTAAAACATTTTTTCATAGCATTTTATAAAGAGATATGCCAAGGTATCAGATTGGTATTCATGAGTGGTTTGTAGAAACAATATCATTGCTTCTAATCATGCCTCATGGTTTTCTTGGGGGTGAATTTCAATCTCTGAACATAATTGCTATATCCACAAGATGAGTCAAAAAGATTGTTACTGCATATACTTGATAAAGATCTCTTCAAATTAGAAAAAAATAAAAGTAAAGAGAAAAAATGCAAAATTATGAGGAGATAGTGTACTTGAAACATACCATTTAATCATGTCTCTTGTTGCCAGTGTTCATAGCATGGAGATCTATTCAGACAATTTTTAATTAGGTTTTAGGTACTTAATAAGTGTAGGATGTAAGGTAACCAGAGAATTAGAGAAACTAGATTTAACCATGAATCTGAGAAAATGCTAAATTCAGCTATTTTCTTTGTGCTGAGGAAGTTTCAGACAATATTGTCTGTGAAGCACAGAGGTACCACACCGAAGTTACCACATTTAAATATGAATGCCTGCCTCACATCACTCTCTCGCTCAAAAATATTTAGTTGATTTTGAGCTGAGTGTGGTGGCCTGCACCTATGGGCCCAGCTACCTGGGAGACTGAGGCGGGAGAATCACTTGAGCCTAGAAGTTTGAGGCTGCAGGGAGCTACGATCGTGCCACTCACTGCATTCCAGCCTGGGCAACACAGAGAGACCCACGTCTCTTAAAAAAAGGAAAATATTTAGTTGATTTCACTTTATCTTGGGGATTAAGTTCAAACTATATTTCTGTTCTTATTTCCTGTTATTATTATTATTCTCTCTTGAAGTACGGTCCTTTGATCACATGCACCAGAACATAACTGGGTACATATTAAAAATGAAACTCAGCCTCTCCAGATAATTTTTATACATGTTAATTGCTGATATCTTCTTTTCTAGATGAGCTCTGTGTGCCAGCAAGGGTGCTTTAATCGCCCCAACATGCTTTCTTAGCTTTCATCTTTGGACTCTGGCTCATAATGTATACTCCTGGAAAGTCTTTTCTTTTTATTCTATCCGTCAGTCAAGACTCAACTCAGTTTTTACCTCCTCCATTAAACCATCATGGGGTGGTTTCTTTCAAGCTTTATTTTTTCTATCCATAAAAGGGTATAATAAAATAAAAATGAAAGGATTATTGTGAGAGAATGCTATCACTGTAACTAAAACCTGAGTCTCAGAGCTCAGAGACGGCACTTGCCAGTGTGATGTGGGATTGGGATCCAGGCTGTGTGATTTCAAAGAAATCCATTCTTTCGCATGCTGCCTTCCCTGGAGACAAATGTGCTGAATGAATGAGTTGATGAATGGTAACCCTGATATCCATTTCACTACAGCCAGAGAAGCTGCAGACATATGGACTTAAAGAGAATCAATGAAATTCTCATTTTTGCAAGATACAATCAAATGGGGACTTTTTAAATACAATTTTCCCACAAGGCTAGAGTATTAAAAAATACTACAGAAAATATCAGTCTTCCAGAATTTTCAGGGATATGGCCCCTTGACTACACTTTTTTTTTTTTTTTTTTTTTGAGACAGAGTCTCACTCTCTTTCCTGGGGCGAGTGCCGTGGCGTCAGCCTAGCTCACAGCAACCTCAAACTCCTGGGCTCCAGCAATCCTACTGTCTCAGCCTCCCAAGTAGCTGGGACTACAAGCATGAGCCACCATGCCCGGCTAATTTT